>ML105966.1:90302-166417 GCA_003697995.1 Taxidea taxus jeffersonii | reverse complement strand
TGTTAGGGGTCTGTTAGGGGTGTGTGTTGGGGGTGTGTGTGTATGCATGCATGTGTGTTGGGGATGTGTGAAATGGGCACAGTAAACCAATCCCTCCAATCCAATGCAGAGGGTACACAGGCGGGGTGAACACAGAAGGCTGTGGAAAACACCAAGGAGGAGCTGGGAGCTCACCTGAGGGAGGGGTCAGCTGGGAGGAGATGCCCCCAGAGGTTTATGAGCACCTGGAGTGTGGGGAATACAGTTGAGATAAGGGGAGAGAACAGGAGAGAAGGAATTCTGACAGCTAAGTTAGCCAAGCCAGCCTGGGACCACATGGTTCTCCTTAAAGGATCCGAATTCTCAACTCTGGAAGCCATGAGAGTCTTCTCCTGACTTTGCCCCCTGGTTATTTCTTGGTGTTACTTCTTTTAAACTGTTTCAAATTCTCCAAAGGTAAATCTGTTTTTAAAAATTTTTCTTATTTTCTTGTGTTAGTTCCAATTATAGGGGACGGAATTTCCTCCATAATCCAGGGTGGGGGGTTGGTACATTCTGGATGAACATGCCCAGGCCACACACCAGGATGCTTGGACCCGAGTCAAGACTGGGGTAGCTGGGAGAGGTGACGAGTAGGGACCTAGAGGGGGAGAATGGGGGACCAGAACCTTCTGCCCACCCAGACGTTTCTCATCCATGCAGAAAGGCAATCCTTGACCAACTCACCACACCGATGGAGAAATAATTGTTCATGATGTTGTACGGGACTTGGTCCCCATTCTCCACCTCCTCTCTGGGGATAACTTCCAGATGCCAGCGGTCTAGCATCACCAAGGGGCTCTGCTCGATGTCCTTCAGGATTTTTGTCAAGCTGCCCCCTTCATAACCTGTGGAGCATGGCATTACATCTGACCGCAGGGCAGAAAGGCTAAGTGGTTACCGACATACAGGCAGCTATCAGGACAGGGAACTCTGTGGGCTTCTGTGACCAGGAGACTTCCCAGAGTGTCTGGGGCCCCAGAGACACTTAGGTTCCCCGAGCCATGGAGAAGGAGAAGACAACAACATGGTGTCATCAGAAAGAAGCTGGGGAGATTTGGAAGGCAAAGGGGTGGGGGCTGGCCAAAGATGGGCAGGCCTGTGTCAAGCCCTAGAGAACTGGTGGGTTGGGGGACTGGGAAGCTGCCCACGGGAGAACAAAGGGTCTGTTCCAGGACTCATGTTGGAGATGGACAGTGTGGTAGGCAGAATTTTAGGATGGTCTCCCCAGCCCTCCCCCACCCTCCACCCAGGGGTATACACCCTGCAATTCATGGGGCTTATAAATAAGTTAGGACTGTCATGGTCATGATTAGCTATACTATATGACACAGGAGACTTTAAGCAAGGGAGATTATCTGAGTGGATCTGACCTAATTGGTTGAGTCCTTAGAAAAGACTGGGCTTTTCCTTAAGAAACTGATTCAAAGCTCTCATTGAGAGGATTTCAGATGAGGGAGATTCTCTCTTGCTGGCTTTGAAGATGGAAGGATCCATCTATCAAGGAAAAAGGAAGCCTCAAGGATTCGATAGTGGTCCCAGCTGATAACCAGCAAGGAAACGGGGACCTTAGTCCTTGAAACACAAAGGACTCAATTCTGCCAACAACATGAAAGAGCTTTGAAGCAAATTCTTCCTCAGAGACTCTAGAGAGGAGCACTTTCTGTGCAACACCCTCACTTCAGGCTGGGAGGCAGAGAATCCAGCATGCTCTTCCAGACCTCTGGATCCAGAGGACTGGGAGCTAACAAATGGATGTTTTGAGTCTCTTCATTTGGGATCATTTGTTATGCAGCAATAGAATTGTAAATCATGAGAGGTTAGTGGGAGAAAAGTCTTTTCCTCCAGGTAACACTCCCACGGTCCTTTTAGGGCAACCCCGAAGAGTATTTTCAAGTTGTTTGTTTGGTCAGCTCTTCAGGGATGCCTCCCAAGACAGCAATGGTAGCAACTATGTAGCCGAGGGCCTGGGGGCTCTCTAGAAGCACAGGGCTGGGCTTCCCGCATGACCTTGGTGCGGAGCTATGCCGCCTAGAAGCACGCAGCATGGGACCACATTCTGCTTGTTCCTGTTGAACAGAGGGCTCTTCCCTAGCCTCAGTGTGTGGCTGAGGACATCTGTGCCTGCCAACTTCCTCCTGGGGCTGGCTCCTGCTTCCTCTGCTCCTGCCACCAGGCATGTACCCAGCTCTGAACACTGACCGCTGCCTGAGCTGGTCTTGAATCCTTGCTGAATCGATCAGCCATCTGGAAGCCCATCCCTGTTCTGCCTGCCAGACTGCTCTGTCCCTTCCACGTGCTGCCCTGACCTCCTCTGTGTTCTGGAGCATTCCCAGCTCCATGGGGGTGGTTGCAGTTTGCAGGGTTCTCCTTAGCTCCTGCCCCTTGTGCCGAGAGCTGGTCACCCTCCCGGCTGGGTTGTGAAATGAGGGCCTCTGGCCATGCGGGCCTCTGATGAGCTGGATGCCCCTAGTAGCTGACCAGATAGGTTCTCAGTTTGTATTCTGAGTCCTAATTCAGAAGAAGACCAGTAATTTGGAGAGGAGGGAATTTTATCCAGAAAATGCTTGTGTGAGCCCCTACTAGAGTGAGCACCGTGGGGGGAAACAGAGATGACACTAAAGCTATGTTCTGCTAGGGGAGCAGGCTCTAGGCTGAAAGTTTCTGCATCAGAGTAAATAGACTGAGGGCTTAGCACAGGTCTCACCAAGACTTGGAGGGCAGGGGAATGGTCATGGGGTAGGAAGGACTTTGTGAAATGTAATTCTTAAAAGGGAAGTTCAGAGGGGGTAGGAAAAGAATAAATGAAACAATATGGGATCGGGAGGGAGACAAACCAAAGAGACTCTTAATGTCATAAAACAAACTAAGGGTGGCCGGGGCGGAGGGGTGTCAGGAGAGGGTGGGGGGGTTATATTATATGTTTATAAAAAAATTAAAAATTAAAAAAAAGGGAAGTTCAGCCTAGTCCTGAGGAGCTCCCCTGGAGACAAGGGCTTGTCCCCAGGGGTGTGCCACTGGCACGCAGACTCACCTCCTCCCCAGCGGAGACAGCGGGCCAGGTCATTTCCTGTTCCAAGAGGCAGGACCGCCACCGGTGGATGCTTCGTGAAGTTGGCCTTATCTGCAACCATGCAGAAGAAGAGAAAACCATAGGCCTGGGTTATGAAAACTGTGGGTTATTTAATTATCCCTGATCTGAGCCTTAAAACCCTTTCATAGCATCTCTGTTTGCAGAGTTCCCATGATGGAGAGTAAATTGCTTCCAAAATTGGTCTCTTCTGTCCGTAACCACTCCAAAGGATTCTTTCATACTGAGCTCCCTCTGTCTCCCTGGAACTTGTACCTGCTTCTCCACATTTCATCCAATTTTCTTCCTTTGAGGTGACGGCATACACCTCAAACACATTCATTTGCCATCGTAGCTAACACCTTCTCCCTACGTCCCTCACGGCAACTCTGTGGGGAATTATTATGCTCCTGCTAGATGATGGGAGAGAGGTGCAGAGGGAGGAAGTAAGCCCCAGTCAGGATGAAACCCAGATCTCTGCGGTCCCAAGTCCAGGCTCCTCCTTGTTTCAGGGGCTAGGCAGGTGCACAGAGAGTAACACAGGCAGGTCTGAGAAATCAGAGAATGGTGGGGCGTTTGGGAAATGGGAGCTGTCTCATCTCATTGTCGTTCAGGTTCGAAGTTTAAAAATAATACTGTATCTAACAAAACCTCAAAGTGTTATTTAGCACAAGGGTATGAGTTCGTCACTTCCCGCACCTCCCAGACTCGCAAATCCCCAATCCCCAAGCTGCTTCGCCCTGTGACTTGTAAGGAAGCATCAGACTGAACTGCTGGAGAAAGCAGACGAACATGCCTGGTTTCACCAGCTGCAGACACACAGCAACAGGTTGGCCGTACGGAGGAAGTGGGACAGGCACACGCAGCCCCTGGGCTCCAGGGGGCGCCACTGACAGAAGCTGCAACACACCTTGTGCCGGTGGCCGTGGGGGAGCGTGACTGAAGAGTGCGCCTGGGGGTAGGGGAATCAACAAGTGGGCGAAATGTTAGGGCTGCCCTCACAAAATGGGAGCTCACAGGTCTTCGGGGCTGTCTGGCTTGTGCCGCAGGTGGCTGAGCTCAGGAGAGGCCCAGGGTTGAGCTCAACACCTGAAGTTTAAGACGGGGGTGGGGGTGGGGGGCAGAACAAACAATGGGCTCTGTCATTGCTCCTGGAACACGTGGTCTGCATGTCTGCTTCCCTGCCTTTGTGCCTGCTGCTTCCTTTGCCTTCTGTCTGCTCCTTCTGTGGTCCCCATCTCAACAGGTGACCCATCTTCATGGTGTTGAGGCTAGAAAACTGGATGTCATCCTAGGTTTGTCCCTCTCCCTTACCGCATCTCCATTCACACAGCAGTTTCCATGTGTTCTTTCTTTAATAGATCTCTCAGCAATCTCTTCTCACTATTCCCCTGGTGATACCTGAGTTCAGGTACATGATTTCTCCCCCTCTCCAGAGTGTTTCTTGTAATTGACTACCTGTCTATTCTCTGAATGTACTGTAACCCCCCTAGGGGAACTATGTCTCATTCATCACAGTATCTCTGCACACATTTACTGAGTGCCTACTATGTACCCATAGTACATAGTATCACATAGTATCACAGTATCTCTGCACACATTTACTGAGTGCCTACTATGGGTACATAGTAGGCACTCAGTAAATGTGGAGCATAAGCAGATCGGCACTGGGACCAAAGTGGGGGCGGTTTGAGGTTACTCCTTTCACCACTGCTTTCTGTTGTCAGGCCGCCAACCTGTCATATGACCTTTATTCTTTCAGTTGTGGGCATCTCCTTTCCCTGGTCTTCTCTGCAGGTGAATTTTGTAAAGCCACCAAGACCGACATTCTCCTCTGTGATGGAGAGGGAACCATGTGAGCAGCTCCCAGGACAGCAGCCACCCAGCCTCTGCCCATCAGCTTTTCTTCCCTGGGCTCCTGGAGGATGCCTCCCCCCCCACCCCCCCCCCCAAACAACTCCAGAGCTGGAGGTGGCAGGAGAGCGTGGGTGGCTGCCTGGTAGGGATGTGTCCATGGAAATTGGAGCTCCTGTGGGGAGCAGAGGGTGGCAGGTGTGCTGGGTGTGGTCCCTTCCTGGTGGGCTGCCTACGACCCCCACAGGTGCAGCTTTCCCTGCCCCGGTCAGGGTCTGCCCATGCCCATCCCTGATGCCTCTCTTCCTCTTATCCTGTTGCTTCCGCCTTCAAACAATATCCAGAAGCTGACTCCCCTTCACCACCTCCTCTGTGTCTCCTGTTGTCCAAGCCTTGGTCACCTGTCACTCGGATTCCTCCAGGAGCCTCCTGATGGGTCTCCCTGCTGCTGCTGCCCTTTTCTCATGATCTGTTGTGTCCCTCTTCTGCTCCAAACCATAAAGTGACTTGGGACCTTTCCTGCATGAAAGTCATATTCTGTCTACTGTCCCTTACATCCTAGTGACTTGGCCCCATGCTATCTCTGCTTCATCCTCTGGCACTCTTGCCTCATGCACCCTGCTCCGAGCATGCTCTGCAGCCCCCCTGCTGCCTTCAGCCACCTGGCCTGATCCTACCTCAGGGCCTTTATATACACTGTCCCTTCTGCCGGAACTACTCTTTCCTCAAGTATCCTCACAGCTCACCTCTCTTCCAGATCTCCAAGCAAATGTCATCTGTTCTGTGAGGTCTTCCCCAAACACTGGGTCTTAGACTGGAGACCACCCCCAACCCTACCTACCTTGCCCCTTCCCTGCTATGTTTGTATTACCCTCTGACATGCTGTATGTTTCCAACATTTTTTTGGTGACTGCCTGTCTCCTCCCTCTAGAAAGGAAGCTCCAGGAGAGTGGGATTTCCGTGCGTTTGTTCACTACTTCATCTCCAGTGCCTGGAGGAGAGCTCAGTGCATGGAGGTGTCCATGCAGTATGTATGGGAGGAATGACAGACAATTCCAGAGTTAGTCTCCATCACTTATGGGGGATGAGATGTCCAAGGACCCTCCAAGGACCTGCAGATCCAGACAGAGCTGGGCTGAAACCCAGGCCTCCTGATTTCCAGCCTCAGCCCTCCCCATTACCCTTCTGATCTAAGCATACTGGACACAGAACAGCGTGACCTTTCTTTGCTTGTACCGATCTGCGCTTTCTAGGTCTGCTTTCTGGACTCAGGTTCAGGTGCTCATCTCAAGGTTATTTGCCTCAGGCTATGGATGCACCTATGCTTAATTCTCTGGCCTTTACCCACTCCCCTGGGTCTGGCCAGAGTCCTAGTCCTGCCCTCTCTCCCCTGCAGCTCCCCAAACGGACCTGTCCTGCCACTGCCCGAACCCCGGCCGTCAGAGATGTTCATGAGGTGAGGCTGGGAACTAAACAGTTATACCTCTACCTGTGGGAACGCTTCCATTTCTCTTTTCCTCCCAAAGTAGATATGTAGTTAATGAGTGCTCCAAGAGTGGAAATAAGGATGAACCAGATATGGCTCCATTGCTCTCTCCTGTTGATTGCCTGTCTCTGACTTTCAATATACTTATTATTAGTAAACTCTAAAGCCCCTCCCAGTCCATTCTTACCAATGCAATCCAAAATCCAGCCAACTGTCCCGTCTCCTCCGCAGGCCAGAACACGGAAGTCTGGAGTATCACGGAAAAAGTTCAACCTGGGAAGTAAAAGGCCAAAATTGGTCTTATTTACTAGGCTGTGGCTTGACACTGCTTGAGTCAGCATCTCCCCTGTTTCCTGGGAGTACGTTACAGCCCTGACTCCTTTTGGAGTTGAGGGGGTCACTTAGTGTTCCGAGACCAGAACTTCAGGGCCATGGAAGTATAGGGGAGAATCCTGGGGAGCCTTCCTTGTAGAAGGAGAATCTGACTCAACATTCAACACAAAAGAAAATGGTTTTTCTAGATCTGCTGCTATTCGTACAGAGGAGGCCACAGTTTACTCCTTTGGGCACCAATGCAACCAACCCCCAATGTTCCTACTCCTCCCAAGCTCTCCTTTAAGTCAGATGCAGTGAACTAGCTGGATCTCCATCTCGCTGTCCTGTGGGTCCGGACCCAAGCAGGGGGAGCGCCACGGCTCTTCACCGGGTGCTCACAAAGCTCTAAGGCATCTGTAGATAGAATCCAGAGGGCCATGAACTTGGGAAGAGAAAATGGTATGTTCTTCTCTTGGCATAAGTCCTAAGATTTAGCCTCTCCAATTACGGAAGTGGGCAGCAAATCACAGAGGTACGAACAATACCGATGACTTTGTTAGAAGTCAAATTCACGGGAATTTTCATGTTTTATTACAGTTCTGGCAGCTGCCTATCCTACCACTTACGCTCATCACTACTTTCATTAACAGTCGTTACTAGACCAAAAATGTGTTAGTAATCACATATATTCCCATATCCCAATACTTTTGTTTTTAATATTTTGATAACTGTCTTTCAGTATAGTTCGTTTCCCTGGTGATCCTGTATATTTCATTTTACGCATTAAGAAAAGTTCTGAGAAGAGGTCCATTGGCTTCAACAAGCTGCCAAATGGGGCAGAAACAATTTACCAGCCCTGAAAGAGAGGGGGCTGGTAAAGCAGCTTGTAGTCACAGGTCACAATGGGGCATTGATTACGATCATGGTGACTAGGTCGCCACCCACAGCAGCATCCGTGGGCTCTGTTTAGAAATCGGTTTTACACGTAAAACCTGGACTTACACTCACATTTCTTTCTCCTTTTAACTGGGTCTGGCACCATCATAGCCATATAAATAACAGCTCTGTGTCAAACAACAAAAGACTGGGACATAGTACCTTTTTAGAGTCCCTCCTGCAGCCCCTTCCCCTGACCCCACCCGCTGAGGGTCTTGCTGGACTGAGACTGGAAATGCAGGTTAGGAGGCTGGGCCAAGCAGCAGTGTGCTGGGAAGCCCAGCCCAGGGTGCACAGATCTGAAAAGCAGGCCTGGACACAGACAGGCTCAGGCTGGCCAGCAGATGTCCCTAGCGCACCAGCTCTGTCTGGTAAGAAGCCCAGGCTGGTAGCCTTCCAGGCCTGATGCTGAAGCCACCTCTGTCTGATTACAGGGACCCACAGCCATCACATTAGTGTACCACGGGGCCCAGCCCCTCCCACCAGATGGAGGTGGGGTGGGGGATGGGAGGCAAACCGGCTGCAAGAGGGCTACCTGCGTCCTTGCCTCACTCTCCTGCTCTAATGGGCAGTGAAACAGCCAATAGGCACCTGCAGGAGAAGGGCCAGGGGCAGCTTAATAACCTCTAAATTGGATAATCCTGGTGGGGGGAGTGATTTCATTGAATAACCAATTGCCTCCATCCTAAAATCCTCCCCAACAGCACATGCCGCAGAACTCTGAGTCAGCTGTACAGATTTCCGAACTGCTGACTGCGCTAGGAAAACTTTCCTCCTCCCTGATGGCTCAGAGTGAAGCCACCTCGAACACAGCCTTGCAGAGATGGTCACGTAATTTACTAGCCTGCTCTTCCTGTCATTCCAACGAATGGCATGTGTGCTTTTTCTCTTTCACAAAAACAACTTTTTCTAGGGTGAAGTACAGGAGACTTCTTTCCAGAGCTAGCCCCAAGGAGCAAGCACAGGAGCAAGTAAGAGCAGAGATGAGGAAATGAAGACAAAAAAGAGTAAAAGGGCAGGAAGGATAAGTCCACAGATGAAAGAGAGACAAGGAGGGTGACCAAAGAAAGGTATCTTCTTCAGATGAAAGGGGGAAGAGGAGATATAAGTAACAATCATTTCTCCATACCCTGGGGTAGGCCCCCCATTGTCCAGGTTGAAAACTTGTTTGGGGTTGAGCAGATAGTGGAATTTCCGAAGAATTCTATGGAAAAAACAAAAAAAGAAAGAAAGAGGGAGAGAAAGAGAGACAGAGAGAGAGAGAATGTCATTGTGAGAAGTCACAGTAGGGCAAACACCTCTGGAGCCTACTGGTGGCGGGAATCTGGGTGCATTTAAACCCAAGAGGAGAGAAGACAGCATAAGGCCCAGTAGACCCTGAAGTCCCAGGTCCAGCTGTACAATTCACACCCCCAGCCCTGACTCAAAGCCTCCCCACCATCCAAGTCTGCAGCATTCAACCCCAGGACTATCCTCCCTTGCAGATGAATAAAACTTCTATTCTCCTAAAGCTCTGTCCTTCTCCCAAAAGTTCCATATGTTCTAGGTTGTGCAATTCTGCTCTTTGTGCACTATACAAAGGTAACAAGGAACCCTTCCTGGAAAGCCCCCCAGAACCTGGGATCAGGAGGAAATGCAGGAAGTGGGGCTGAGCAGGGGAAGCCAGGGGCAGTGACCACCTCTAGGCTTGGTGTCAAGGCTCCAACTTGAGACTAATCAGGTCAGTTCAGGAGGGGTGTCCTGCCCCTTGGTCTATGGTGGGTGGGAGGGGAACGGTTCCCATAGTTCTTGCTTTAACCCTACTTATGTTTGTAAACCTGGGTTCCAGATCACTGCATCATGTCCATGACCCTGAGCTGAACAGGATGGGGAGGCAGAGCTGCTTCACCCAGTTTCCCTTTCTCCTCCCATTCCCTTAGGGCTTCCAGGAGACTGGGCATTTCCTTCCCTGAGGAGGTCGTGCCTTACTTTCTCAGGAGTTGGATGGGCCAGGAGGTCCCAATCAGGCGAGCCTTGCCACTCCTCTTAAATCAAGGAAGGGCCTGTGAGGCTGGGAAGGAAACCTGTGTCTATGAACCTGATTGGAACTTGGGAGCCATAATGATGGCTCACACGATGGGCCCTAGGCTAAGCATGTGTCTGCTTTAATCCTCACCATGGAAGTATAAGAGGAGTGGAGGAAACCAGACCGTAGGAATGTTAAGCAGTTAGCTGAACCAGGTCATAGAGCGGTCACGGGTCAGGCTGGGATGGGAACCCACATCTGCCTGTCTCTGCAGTCTACCCTCTTAAGGGGAAGAAGAAAACATGAGTGAACTTGTCTCAGCCTCTCATTTTGAAAAAGAAGAGAACATACCTTTCTCCTTGTCTCCCTCCACTCTTGGGGTTCACCAAGACCAGCAGGGGGTGGGTACCCGGGGTGGGAATGATCTTATACTTCAAAGATAAAAGAAAAATAAATTAGTTCTTTTTCAGCCAAGACGATGAAGGAGATGAGAGTTGATGCTAAGGAGGCTTCCAGAAAAGGTGGACGGGAAGCAGTTCCCGGTACGGAGGAGAGGGGGTCGGGAGGTAGGTCTTTGTCCACTGGCTGAATTTCCTGAAGGGTTAAGCAGCTAAGTGTCTTTGACATAAGTGGACCTAAGCAGTGTTAATGGTGAGTTTGAGGCTGGGATCAGAGATGCGGCAATGGCACCATAGCTTCAAATCATTCAACAATGGTGTGATATTGTGTCTATAACCACAAGATTAAAGATACAGTTTTTAATTCATTTTTTTGAGGAAGCTCGATACCCAACGTGGGGCTTACACTCACAGCCCCTGAGAGCAAGGGTCACGTGCTCCACCCACTGGGTCAGCCAGGCATCCGCTGTAAGCACGAGATCACACTTTGTGAGGGATACAACTGAGTATAGTTTTAGAAGTTTGGTCTTCTGGTCATACACACCAACCAGATAACACTCATAAAGTTAACCATCACTTCCACTAGCACCTTCCACATCCACGTTTCCAGCCCTCATCTTTCTCACTGTCCAATGGATACCTTTAACCAGACATCTCACCATCCCTGCAAACTCGCATGCCCAAACCTGAGCTGTCTTCAGTCCTCACAAAACTGGAACTCTCTCCTGGCTCACTGTTCCCCTTAAACGTACTATTATCATTCTGCTAGTCATCTAAGGAAGACCCCATCCTGACAATTATTTCTTTGAATGTCCCTTTATCTCTGGCAGTCGCCATGGTACCCACACTGCTTGGGCCTTTCCCACCTCGGGTAAGAACTGTATACAGTTCCTTCCCAGGACATCAGTCATGCCACTTCTGCTCAGAAACCTTTAATGACACCTTCTTGCCCAGAGGATAAAATCTGAGTCTCCTGATGTGGTACCCATGGCATTTTAACACAGCCCCGATCTATTGCCTCTTAATGCTAAGGGCTTCAGTGGCAGTCCCAGTCAAGCCTGGCTCTGACTCTCCAGTCAGTGTGTCCCCTGCCTTCCCACCCTGGGGGGTCTGCTCACGCTGGTTTCTTCTCCTCCTTGATGCTCTGAAGAGTCCACTTCCTTTTTTGCATTAAAAAGAGCTTCACATTCTTAGGGTCCAACTCAAGAGCTACTTCCTCTGTGAAGTTTCCCTTTATCACTGCAGCTAAGACCACTGCACTTGAAACACAGAATATCTTCTGGGTTCCCTCTGTTGTCCATTCATGTGGGTTTTGTTTCATGTGTTCTTGGGCAAATGTCTCAAAGTATCAACTGGATTTTAAATGCCTCAGGAGCAGGGTGGGTGTGCATATAACCCTCCTACCAAGCACCCCATGACACCAGACCAGGGAGTGGGGACGTGGACGCAGTGGACGCAGCTGAGGGACAGACTGATGTGGAGATGCGTGAGGCCTACCTTTCCAGATCACAAGCTGAAATTTCAGCAAGCACAGCACCATGTTGTTTGAAATGGACACCAGCATTCTTTATGAATGTCTAAGAATTTTCTCATCAGCCCAGAGTGACTGTCCGTGTGACACACAGAAGCATCTTGGAGACTAAGGAGTAATTCTTTACCTCCGGAGATGATACTCAAAATATTTAATTATCTGTACAGCATGGGCACTCCCAATCAAAGCAGGATAACCAGATGGTTGCGAGCTGTAAACAGCTGGTATATGGTACACCTTCAGTGTGTGTGTGTGTGTGTGTGTGTGTGTGTGTGTGTTCCGCCTGACTTTCTGCCTTTCTACCTGTCTAGAGCTATGCCATTTTACTATGGTTTCTCCATCATTATTGCTTATGTTTTTTTTTAAAGATTTATTTATCTATTTATTTGACAGACAGAGATCACAACTAGGCAGAGAGGCAGGCAGAGAGAGAGAGAGGGAAGCAGGCTCCCCGCCCAACAGAGAGCCCCACGTAGGGCTCGATCCCAGGACCCTGAGATCAGGACCTGAGCCAAAGGCAGAGGCTTTAACCCACTGAGCCACCCAGGTGCCCCGTTATTGCTTGTGTTTTAATTTTCAAGACACACTAATCTTCATGTTCTCATTTAATCTTAGAGCATTTCTGGGAGGTGGGCAGTGTAGGGACTGCAATGCCCTTTCCCAAACAAGAAAATATGAGGCTCGGAGACAGAGGAGGAGACACTAGTTTTCCATTTCTTTTTCTAATACTCTTACTTGGTGGACCCAGGTAAAAAATGAGTTATTAAGGGGCACCTGGGTGGCTTAGTCCATTAAAAGTCTGACTTTGGCTCAGATTATGAACTCAGGGTCCTGGGATTGGGTCTCGAGTGGAGCCCCGCATCAGGCTCCTTGCTTGGTGGGGGTCTGTTTGTCCCTCTCCAACTTCTTCTTTCCCTCCCCCTGCTTGTGCTTTGTCTTTCTCTCAAATAAATAAGATCTTTAAAAAAAAATTCTTAAGTTATATTCTTAAGTATACATTTAAGGATAAAGAGGATATTTTGGATCTGGTGAACTTTGTTTTGGCAGATCACATTCTAGAAACAGCTTGAAAGTCTTGGAAAACCCATTGTGTGTTTTCAAAAAGTTTTATATAACTTGTTCCTAAAGAGGTGATAAAGTTAATATGACCAGCAGTGGAATCAGCCAACCTTCCTTTTCACCACTTGCCAACAGTGTGGTGGTCAAAGATAATCCCAGAAGCTGGAAATAAAGTGTCCCTCCTGTGTGATGTAATTATGTAATTGATCAGATGAGAAAGCAAATGTTGAGATCTATTTCTCTAGAACCCAAACCCTGTCCTCCCCGCAGGCAGCCTTGGACACACTTAGAACGAGAGACCAGACTTGGGGCTCGCTGAAGTACCTGCGTCACAAGTTCAGTCTTGGCTGACACACTGCCATCAGACTTCCCACCTTGCCTGTCCTGTGATGAGAAAGACAAACATATATATTTTTTTAAATGCCCCAGTTAAAAAAACAAAAGATCAGAAAAAAAAAACCCAAATAGTTAATAAAAAGAGACTGCAAAACCAGTAGAGAGTAAGGAGGAGTTTATCAAAATGGGGCTTTAAACCTAAAGAAAAAAAGACATGCTCCGCTATGGGTCTCTCTAGGACTCCCAGGCCTCTGTCATTCTTTCCTCTGACTTTAACCTGGAGACACCGGAACAGACCTAGGGAGAAGAAACACTGAAACTGACAGAAATCTTTGTTGATTTAGAAGCTTGAGCTCCAGGAAGCCTCGTCTTAGACCTGGCTTCTCCGTGCAGCACTATCTAAATGATGGGATACTGAGTAAGTCATTTCTTTTAGTTTTGTTTGTTTTCTTCAATGTTGATTATTTTTTATTGAGGTTTATTTTGCATCATGTGTTAAAATGCTCAAATCTCCATCCCTGGCTTTTCTAGTTACATATATGCCCTTGTCACTACAGCTCTTCAAACATTGACTCCTGGATTTAGAATTTCATAAATGAAGTCATAGGGCATGTCTTTTTTTTTTTTTTTTTTTAGTCTAGTCTCTTCTGTTGAGCATTGTTTCTTTGAGACTGCCCATGCTTTTGCAGCTAGGCATGGCTCTTTCCCACTGCAATGCAGTATTTCATTGTACGGATATGCCTCAGACCCCTGCGGTCAGCGGTCATTCAGCTGGTTTCTAGTTTTTTGTTGTTACGAACAGGATCAATATGGACATTCTTGTGCAGGCCCTTTGGTGAAACAAGTGCTCATATTTCTCAGACAGATACACAGGAGGACATGTTGGGTCACACAGTTAGTGTTTTTCCAACCCAGCAGGTACTGCCAACTGGTTTTCCAAAGTGGCGTTTTTCCTTCCTTTTTTTTTTTTTCCCCCATGAAAGAGGAGTAGCTGGTTAAGTCAGGGGTGAGATGGGAGGGACCTGCAGGATCTGGCAACATCTTGAAGACAGAAGGGATCGTTAAGGTGTTCGGTGTTTGGTCCAAAAGAGGAGTATCTAACACAAGAGACAGAAAGTTACAGATGGAGATAAAGGGACTTCAGTTTTTCTGCTTTAATCTCCAAACAGGGTTGGGACGCCTAAGAGGGTGTCCTCAAGGCAGGGAGAGATTCATGTTTAGACAAAAGAGACAGGTTGACAGGGAGGCCTAGCCACACACAGGTGGTGACAAAAATTCCTGCAGCTTGCTGGGCTGGCAAAGTGCTTAGAATGTATGTGCTTTCTCCATGGGTCATTTCGGAGCATTCTAGAAGGCCAGCAATGAGCCTCAATCAGGGGAGTTTTCTCTCACAAGCTGATGAGTGCCGCCCTGCACTTTCAAACATGTAAACACAAAACCTAGGAGTTGTGGGAAGTCCTCGGAGGGATGTGGCTATCTGAATGCCACCTGCTTCTGAACCGTGAACACAGAGAGCTCAGAGCCCTGGTGGGACAGCACTTACCCGGGTCACAGGACATATTGAAGTGGGCAGCAAAATATGGTCTCTGAGTTCCCCACCATCACACAACGTTGATAATTCACATTTGCGGTGAAACTGGAGGGAAGAATGAAGAAGCAAGTGAGTGAAATTAACCGGAGCCATGTCAGGTGTGAGGCTTCAGAGACTTGCCAGGGAGCCAGCAATGCAATGCTCCCCCAAATCCTTATGCACTGCCAGCTTTGGCAGGATAGCTGTGTGTGTGTGTGTGTGTGTGTGTGTGTGTGTGTGTGTAGCATGATCTGGTCAGGGGTGTCACGTTGGCTGCAGGCAGAGAGAAAGGAGATGGAGCGCCATCCATGACTGTTGGAGTGAAATGTTCATGGGCAGGCTGGGACCCCTTGTTGTGGCATGGCCCTGTGGATTCCAGAAACCCCCTTGGACCTAGGCTATGAGGCTCTGTAAGGAAGGAGAGCTTGTTGAACAAACTTGCGAGAGGCTGGAAGTAAAACCCGAGACTCAACCTGTGCATTTTGAGACACCTACAGCCTGATGTGCAGACACACATCCTTTCTGAGGCTGATGCCTGGTCAGGGGGACAAGACATGACACAGAGTTTCCATGGCAGGCAGGGCAGGCAGCGTCAGGTGTCCCAAGGGGACAGGGACCTCTGCTGTAGAGTGGCACTGCTGTAAGGGGTGTGCCTTCCGCCGATGCCTTGAGGAGCAGGGGCTCCTGTGTCTATTTCCACTCCTACCCTGCACCCCCAGCCCCAGACGACACGCAGGTGAGAGAGCTAATGGTCTGGTGGCTGCTCACAGCTCCCTGGCCACATAGGCAGTGGACCTGCCCTTCTTCAGCAGCTCTTGCTCCCTGGTTCTGGGGTCGCCTCCTCTCCAGGCAGCCTGGAGATGCCCTGGAGACACTGTTAGCCTCAGAGCGGGGGCTCTTGTCCTCCTGGTCTTGCTCTCCTAGCTCTGCTCACGCCCTCTGGTAGGACGTCCACTGCTCCCTGGCTGCAGCTTGAGCAAAAACACACGGAAAAAAAACAGGGCCACCCTGCGCGCCGACCCACCGTCATCCGACACCACACGCAGTGCCGCGCGGTGACGCTCTGGTAGCACTTGATACTTTTGTGGCACCGGTCACACTTGACGGAAGAGTTCCCTTCTACCCACGCGTGCTGCATCACCTGCAGGAGGGAAGGGAAGGATGCCAGGGAAGGCTGCAGGGCCACATCCCCGAGCCCAGGGCCTGAGAAGGGCCTGAGAGGAGCACAGGGCTGGGGAGGGCAGATGGAGTGCCTTCTGTTCAGTGGACTTTACTTGGTGGACACGGGACTGCTTTGCCGAACTGCACGGACTTGGTCTCTCCCTAACTGCAATTGTGCTAATCAAAGTCGATGGAAAACCACTTGGGCTGCACTTTGAATAACTCATTCACCCAGGCAGGCAAGCCTCTGAGCGGCATCTTGTCTGGCAGTCCATCTGTCTTGCAGAACTCCCTTTGGAGCGGTGTGCTTGTATGCGCCCTCTTCTGGAAGGCAGCGCGATGCGGGCAAGCACTAGAGGACCCTGGCCAGGGATGGAGCTGGCTGGAGTCTCTGACCTCCCACTTTGCAGCGGGGTGACCTTGGGCCAGTTCCTGGACCTCCCTGAGTCTCAGGTCCCTCACCTATAGAAACTGGCATGCTAGATTCCCTGCTGGGTTTTCTGGGAGGAGTTAAAGAAAGCGCACGTTGAAGAGGCTCTCTGGCACAGCTCTGGGCCTTGAGACGTACCTGCCGAGGGATAACTCCCTTCACCCTCCTGTCTTCTATAGGCCAGCGGCACTCAGCCCATTAGAACTGCCTAGGAGCTTCTAGAAGTCCTAATGCCCAGCCCTCACTCCAGATCAGATAAATCAGGGTCTCTGAAGACAGGACTCAACATTAGTTTATTTTAAAGCACCATGCGTGATAATGTGCGGCTAAGGTTGAGAAACCCTCTAGAAGGAAGTTAGAGGAAAAAGTCCAAAGATGTTAGTGTGGGTCAGCAGCCAGCAGTTTGTGTATTTGTTTCCTAGAGAGCTGCTTGTATCTGCTCCCTGCCCTGGAAATGCCACCAGTGCCACCCAGGAACTTAGGAAGCAGGTGAGAAAGTCCATGTACCTGAATGTATGCAAGTGAAGCCAAAGTGCCCCATGACACCACCTTCTGGGAGCCTATGCCCTCAGTTAACTCCGTCCAGGATTTCTACAGAACTTCTCAAGATTTTCTGTCAGAGCCACTCTAAACAGCAGAATAGAGAGGATATGGCCTCTAGCGGGATGTGAGGGCACAGCCTGAAGGGCCAACTAAAGAGATGATATTAAAAACACATGGACAGGGGTGCCTGGGTGGCTCAGAGTGTTAAAGCCTCTGCCTTCAACTCAGGTCATGATCCCAGGGTCCTGGGATCGAGCCCCGCATCGGGCTCTCTGCTCAGCAAGGAGCCTGCTTCCACCTCTCTCTCTCTCTCTCTCTCTCTGCCTACTTGTGATCTCTGCCTGTCAAATAAATAAATAAAATCTTTAAAAAACAAACAAACACATGAATAGATGCCTGGTGGCTCAGTCAATTAAGCATCTGCCTTCAGCTCAGGTCATGATCTTGAGGTCCTGGAATTGAGTCCCACATTGGGCTTTGTGCTCAGCAGGGAGTCTGTTTCTCCCTCTGCCTGCCTCTTCCCCTGCTTATTCTCACTCTGTCTCTCCCTGACAAATAAAAATAAAAAATTAAAAAAAAAAACACATGGAATATTTGCATGATTCCATCTATATGTGTTTTAAGTAAAAGCTTTATTAAAGTTACTTATCAATTAAGTTACCCTGTCCTCTCCCTTAAAGGTTTTTGATGAAATTGTTGCTCTAGAAGAGGTATCATGTTTATTTTGTAGCTTCTCACCTTCTGCTGCATATCCCCACAGGTATAAAATAACCTATTTGCTGATCAATTTGTCATCTATGTGGTTGCACTGAATTTGCCCTGAGATTCTGGTTATCTTCATTTTGCAGAGAAAAAACATGAGGCCTCAGAGAGGTTAAATGACCGGCTGTAGGTTCCCAGGCTGGTAAGTGGCCAAGTAGGGATTCATTCCAAGTCCATGGCTGTGTCCCACCATCGCATTGCCTTCTCCATCCTCTTCTGGGATCAGAAGAGATGGCGAAGGACCTGGGTTTCCCCTGGAGACTCAGAAGGTTGAGAATGTGTCCTGCTGGCCCATAAGTGGCCTCCCTCTGTGGCATGTGTGCAAATGGCCAAATGTAAGCTTAGGGCCTGAGCCCAGGAAGTACGTGGTGCATCCTGGTGAAAGGTATGGACATGAAAAGAGGTGTGTATGGGCGTGGGGCAGGCGTAGACAAGAGACCATGCGGCATCTCATGAGGCATGCACGCGTGTCCTGGATCATCCTTCTCCCTCAGGTGTCCTTCTGTAGAGGGCTGGATGCCACTCCCTGCCACTAACCATCTCCTCACTTAGGTTGAATGGACTCAGAGTGCCCCTCCCCTGTTCATTTTAAGGAGAGCTTATTTCTAGACTCTGTGAATGGCACCACCCAATGGCCAAGTTCAAAACCTGGGAGCCATTCCTAACCTCTTCCTCACTCCCATCCCCTACGTCCCTATCACCAAGTCCTGGTGCTACCTCCAGATTATGTCTCCAACTCTCCCTTCCTCTCCTCTACCTCAGCCAGGGGACAATCAAAATATGTAACAACCAGCATGGCAGGGGACCTTCAAAACAGACACTGCCACTGCCATGTTTGCTGTTGTCAAAGTGAGTGTATTAAGCATGGTGAGTACAGGACCTCCCTCTCCCCGAGGCAGGCCCTTGGTGTGGCACTGCCTCTTGCCTGAACTGTTGGAGAAGCTCTGTTCCCTCCTCTGATCTCTCTCCTGCCCCATGGTCAGAGCAGTTAACCTAATTTGAAACCCAGTCATCTCTTCGTGTCTCTTCCCACGGTTACAACTCTGCAGAGGCCCCTTCGCTGTGCAGATGCCTTTCTGACACCTCGGCTGGCCTCACAAGAACTTCCCCAGGCCAGACCTACCACTTCTGGAGGACATCTCTATCACTTCCCTTTAAGCATCCTCTGTCCCAGTCACACCAGACTAAGTACAGATCCTAGACTAGGCCATGTCTCCATGCCTTGCACTCAAGGCTTCTTCAGCCTGGGGTGCCTTGTCTTCCCTGACGCCTTGTGAAGTCTCCCGATTTGGGTTCAAGGCACAACTCAAATACCACTTCTTCTGTAGAACCTTCCCTGGCCTCCTCCTTGGTGTTTCCACTGTCTGTCCCACACAGCCCTACTGTTATCCTACATCTCACTTGCTTATACTTTGCTTATATTTCTGTATCTCTCCCACAAGACAGCACAAGCTGGGGACCATCTTGTAACCTGGGGACCCCCTAGCACAGTGCTTGGCACATGGTGGGCACTGGGGAGATGCTGATGGATTGATGGATGAACAGGATGATTTAAGGGTTGTCCCCGGGGCAGAGCAGGGACCTGAGAAAGCTTCCCGCCCAGGAGTCTGTGGTAATGGACATGCTGCCTGGGATACGGCATGCAGTAGAACAAGGCAAGAGAGATCACTAACCTCACCGCCCCTTTTGGTTTTTGAGTATGTTTTGACACATCCAGGAATGTTTTTGGAGACACAGCGTTCATGGACAGTGTACTTGCAGTCTGGAAAAAAGAAAAAAAAAAAAGAAAGAAAGAAAGTGCTTGTGAGTGGCTACCTAGGAAGGTCCAGCCGTCTGCCCACCACCTCCACTCCAACCGAGGCCTGCGCCTCCCTCTGGGTGACCGGTCAGAGGCAGGGGACCTGTGGGCACTGGCTTTCCAAATGGAAATTTGAAACTCTCTCCAGTTGCTCAGTGAGAGGAGAGTCCACAGTTCTCTCCCGGACATGTTTCTGTACCCTCTACCCCACCACACCACCTTCCACTGCAGAGCATGAATGCAGGAAGAAAACATCCCCAGAAAGGCACGTTCTGCTTAAGGGGAACGTGAGGAGCCCTCCTGCTCAGTAAAGCCAATGCTGTACATTCTGGGGAGGAAACGAAAAGACCAGGGGTGTTCCTCACTTTGGAATTAGGCAGGCCTGGGCCCAAACTCTGGCTCTGCCATCGGTCACCGCACACACGATCGTGGGTAACTTTCTTCCTGTCTCTGAAATTTAGTGTTTTCTATAAAATTGGGATAAAATGGGCTCTCTTTCTCTTTGCAAGGCTTTTACAGCATTAGATGAGATAATTTGTATAAAACGCTATATGTCTGTGTCAGAATAGCTCTTCCATAAATTATTTTTGTGGTTGTTATGACTTCTTACTATGCAAACAGGAAGGCCCACAGGCCTCGAACCTACCAGGAATGAGACTGGGTTCTTCTATAAGAGGAGTGTGTATGAGGTCTGGACGTGACTGGGTGCTGGAGGGACGGGTGGCCCCTTCACTCACCCACTGGTGCTGGCTCTTGGTAGACCCGGGGCCCAGCCCTGCTTAGGTGACTTCTGTGGCCACATCAGTTGCTGACCAGCTCATGTGTGCAGGCTTGGATAAACAGTTTGGCGGCCTGACCCGCACCCAGGGGCCTCTCCTGGACCCGCAGCTTACTAGGGCCTGGTTGGTCCTGGTGGAGTGTTTGCTGCCTCTGTGGTAAGGTAGCTGGTGGGACTCTATGCCACAGCCTCTGGGCCCTATAAAGCCTTTGTGTGCTGTAGCCTCTCCTCCTCTCCCCCTGCTCCCTATCTCTACTCTCCTTCCTACATCGCCTCTTCTCTTTCCTCCCCTTTCATCTTTCTTCGGTTCTCCTTTCTGGTCTCCTTCCCTCCTTTCTCACTGAGCTTTCTTTCCTCCTCTCCTTTCTAACTTTACTAAATGGATCATAAAGAGAAACAACAGAGTTTTACTTTCCATTGCATTTATACAATAGTTTTATCTTATTTATTAAGAACCCCCACCCCCCAACTTCAGCAAAATAAACATTCGCTAGCAAAACCCAACTAAAATGAGTGTGAGATGTTTCAAAATGATGTGTGAACATGAATCATTTTTCCCCCCAGGGCTCAGTGGCCCTTGGCAGGATTCCAATGACAGGACAGCGGTTGTCCATTTCACATGGGTGATGCAAAAAGAGGACAGAGAGCTCTTGTTCTATTCCCTGTTGTGGGGTCCTTCAAGCTAGAAGTAGCAATCCCTAGACTGTCCTGAAGAATGGCTCAGGTATGTGTAGAGCAGGGCCATTCCCGGGGCAAGGGGTCTGAAGCAAGCGGACTCACAGATGCAACAGAGGCCTTGCTTCCGAACGCCCATCAGCATGACGTGGCAGAAGTTGCAGTAGGTGGGCTTCTTGAAGTGCTTCATGGTCCAGGCGTGCCTCCCGTCCCCCTTGGAGCCCTGCAGGGGCACGAGCAAAGGAGATGCTGAGCAGGCCGGCGGGGGGCGGCTCCTGTATGGTTCTCTTTTTGTTCTAAAAACACTCTTCTCATATGTGAAATACAAAAAGTTGTTGAACGGTTTTCGGGACTCTTCCAAAAGAAGCGCAAATCAAGACAAAATCCTTTGTTTCTAGAATTAGCAAATATTAAAAATCAGGAATATCTGAGTTGGGATAAAAGAAGACCTCTCCCATGTGGCTGGCAGAAGGGTAAGTCAGAACAAATTCCTTATCCATCGTCTATCTATCTATCCATCTGTCCATCATCGTCCTTTAAATGTTTACAGCTTTTGACTTACAAATTCTCCTTCTTGGGTTCTATCCTAAAGAAATAATTTTTTAAAAAATTTATTTATTTATTTGGGGTGGAGGGGTCAGGCATAGAGGGGGAGGGAGAAGCACACTCCAGAGCAGAGAGCCCAACGTGGAGCTTGATCCCAGGACCCTGAGATCATGACCTGAGCCAAAATCAAGAGCTGACCACTTAACCGACTGAGCCCCGCAGGCACCCCCAAAAAATAATTTTTGAAAGTCAGATGAACATTTTTGTCCTCTTCCAGGTGTTTAATCCAGCACTGTTTAAAAAAATAGAAAATTGGAAATATCCTGAAGGTCGCAAAAATTATCCAAAGGTTAGTTGTGGTACATCGATAGGATTTATTGTTAATGGACCATCAAAAAGATACCAAGAAGATTATCTAATGGCGTTGGAATGTGCTCATGATACAATGCTAAATGAATGCCAATTTGATGATATATTATAATCTCAGTTTTACATAAGATCTGAGATGGGAAGAAATGTCACTAAACTGTTAACAGAGCTTAGCTACTGTTAGCAGTACCACAGATGTGGTATTTTACCACAGATAAAATACCACAGGTGTGGTATTTTAATCTCTAATTTCTCCTTTCTTCAGTGTTTTCCAAATTTTCTACAGTGAGATTGTACCAGTTTTGTAATCAGGAAAAAGTCATTTAGTACCACTTCCTCCTGACTTGGCCCAGAAGCAAATTCATCCTTATCCACGAATGAAGCCAAGCCTCACACAACCACATATGAGAGGGGAATCCACTCTCCTATGGCTGCAGGAGGGAGAGAGAGAGACTATATCTTTAACATTATGCCCAATGTCTCTCCCAAATGCTAAACCAGCCTCCTAGAAGACCGTAATTTACAATGGTAAAGGGGCAAACAAAAGCAAATGTGAATGTAACTTTTATTAATCGAAAGTGTTATACATTTATTTTTACATAGGCACTAAATTATAAGTTTTTACATTTGATATTCAAAATTCTAGAGAAAGCATCCCTCAGTGTCTTAAAAACCACATTGCTAAGTGCCATTAGATCTTCCAACTTCTAGCTCTGGGAGCACAGCCTTGTGGGAGTCTGCAGCTTCAGGAACATGCCTCCGTATATGCTGTCCCTGAACTTTTCTCCTGAACTCCATCGAAAGACTAACATCCTTGGGCCAGTCTTAAGGGCAGCAAGAACTACTGTAATCGGGTTGGGGGACTGACACAGAGTCAGTGTGCTGGACTCACATCCAGTTCCTACTTCCTGCGCACCTCTGGTTTGGGCTGGTCACCGCAGCCAGATCCATTCCTGTGCCCAGACTGGGCTCCTTGTGGTCTCCAGAGAAGTGCCATCTGCTCTTCTAAATGTCAGTCCCCTCCTGGGGGAGGGCTAATCATTTTTCTTCTCACTGCCTCAAAACCCTACTTTTTTGAAGATCTGAGTTTTATAGAATTATAGCTTTTTGTCTAACAGTTTCCACTTTAGTAAACAGATTTACTGATTGATTAAATTATTTAGGGAAAGATTGATTCATCCATTCATTTGATAAACATCCAGAGGATTTCTGTTAAGAATCAAGTGAAATAACGTAAGTCAAGCTCCTAATCCAGTGTTTACCATATCGTGATTTAAAACTTTTATTGAGTTTCTCTCCGTGTTAGACACTGGGGAACACAAAGTAAGTAGAGTGTTTGTAAGGAGGCAGATTTATACCTATCCCAGAAATGAAGAAAGAGGGCCCTGGAGAAGTTATATAAATAGTCCAAGACTATAAAATAACAAGCGACTGATTTCATAACTGGGTTCTTGCTGGCCTGAGTCTATGCTCCTTTCATCCTTCCCCTACCTACACATTCGAGGGTTTTCCTTTATGGACAGAAGGGAAATCACGGCACTCTTCAGAACTGCTTCTTCATGTAGCCTGAAGAGCTGTCATTTTACCTGAAAATCCCTTTATTAACTCAATCAGCTGGTTTTGTTTTCTCAGATACTGTTGTCCTGGATGTGAAGTTAGAAGCAAAAGGACCCAGATGAAGGCTGAAATAACATTTCTGCTTGGGTTATAGCGCCATCATGTGGCCCTTTCATTTCCACACAACGGAGTCTGCAGGGTGTGGGTGTCACCTCCCCCAGGGCCAGCCTGGTACCAGGCAGGCAGACCATTTCTCCTCTGCATTTGTGCCATTCAGAGATCTCCTGACTTTTTAGTGGCCACATGTGGGTTCTGAAAAAACTAAAGGGGCTATGTGATTTTTTAAGCCACTGAGGGATGCTTTCTTTAGAATCTTGAATATTAAATGTAAAAACTTACAATTTAGTGCATATTTTTAAATACATGCTTAAGACTTTTGATTAATAAGAGCTACATTCACATTTGCTTTGGTTTGCCCCCTTACTGATGTAAATTACGGTCCTCTACGAGGCTGGTTTGGCATTTGGGGGAGACATCAGGGGTAATGTTGAAGAAATAGACTCACTCTCCCTCCTGTAGTCATATGAGAGCGGATCCCCTCCATGAAAAGAGTTGTATGCTGCCTTGGACTTAGCAAGTCCAAAACAGAAAAGTAAATAGAAATTGCTTCCTTGTGGTTAAAATGTCTCACCTCCATTCCCACGTTTCAGGGAAAAAACCAGGAATGTTGGAACTTCCACTTTGATTTAAGTACCAATAGCAGAAACCGTGCCTTCCTTATCTGAGCCCACCATGTGGGTTCTTACACATGATAGGTGGGTTCTTACATATCTCAGGTGGATTCTTACATATGATAGGTTCTTGGTAAGGAATCACTGAATGAGGGGTGTGCTCTTCAGGAACATGGCGGTTGGCCTCTGGTACTAACTGGGTGTGTCTGAGGGCAAGTCCCTTTACTTCTCTGGCCCTCAGTTTGTAAACGGAAGAGACTAACGTGTGGATCACCAATGTCTTTTCCAGCTTTGACTTTTTGGGTCTTAAGGAATAAGAAGGCAGAAGTTGTGTAGTTCCTGGTTCCTTGATTTCTACTTAGCACTTGGGAAGTGTTGGACATGCTGAGATGATTGCAGGATTCTTTGTTCTTGAGTGTTGGAAATGGAGGCTTAGCTTCTGAACTGCAGTTCTTAACTGCAGAGCGGTCAGATGGAGACATTATGGGTAATGGCAGCCAGCGAGAGGCTAACCCAACTGAACTTCCTCTCTATGGCATTTCTGTAATCTCAGAGAGGTGTTATCCACAACCTGTGCAATAGTCCTCCTGGTAAATGCTTGATGTCACCATTTAGTGACATCAAGCATTCACCACCACCTAGTTCTTATCTTTCCTGCCTTGTGTATGGAAGCTATTTCCCTTGTGAGATAAGCAGACTAGGTCGGATTTTATTACCATGGATTTCACATCAAGTCTCTATATGTATTCCCTATTCTGATCAAACTGGAAATTTCTCTAATACACTCTGAACTTTCTTTGATTTAGGACTCTGACCAAGCTTTTCTCCCAGCCATAAACTTTCTCTTCTATCATTTCCCATCAGCCAATCATACCCATCCTTGAGAACCAGATCCAACATCACCCTCTAAGGGCTTTCTACCTGACCTTTATACTCAAGGATGAGACCTCAGACTCCCACATGTTACTTCCCACCAGGCCAAATGACCCCAAGGCTTCTTCCCACTTTCTCACTCCTCAGTGTGGAAGGTTTCAAAAGCATGGGATCTTTGGAGTCAAGTGCAAATAAATTCTGGCTCTTCCTTTGCTCTTTAGGCCCAGAATTTCAGTTTTCCATCTATACAAATTGGAGAAAAATATATATCTTATCTGGTTGTTTTGATGGTTAAATAAGATCTGAAAACCTCCACTTTGTGACACATCAGTATCTTTTCTTCCCTTCCTCCTTTCTTTCTTTTGTCAAGACTCTTGGCATATTTTAACCTCACCTGTTGAAAAGATGGGATTCTTCCTCGACTCCCCCCACACAAACTTCCAACCCATCTGGTTGAGTCTAAGCTTCTGGTAGGGGAATATTATTTTTGAATCCCCTTACTGTGTTCAGAACAGTACCTTTATTTAATTTAGTCAACGTCCTCAGTCAAATGAATAAATATATGCCAGGCACTCATAGGTGGAAAGAGAGGACTTTGGGGCGGGCCTAGAGGCTATGGTGTGCCCAATGGGAAGTAAAGGCAGAAGCCAAGGCCAGATGAAGATGTTAATTTCCACATGGAACCTGATGCTTCTGAAAGATAAGAGCTCTCTGAGCTCAGGCTTGCTGACTTACAGAATCGTCCACGCCCAGCAGGACCAGCAGTGGGATGGTGGTCATCCCTCCATGGACCCATTCCTCTAGAGACACAAAGCCGTCCTGGTCATAGTCCATCCCCTGCAACATCTCCTTCAGTATCTGCAGAACCCAGAGAGCAACAATTGTCCACTTTCATCCTGCACTTTCCTGCCTCCCTCCGTCCCCTTCTTTCTCTTTTGCTGTGTTATCAGCTTTGTGTTTTACCCCCTTTGTCCTCTGATTTACAGCAGGCAGAGCAGTGAGAGAGCAAACAGTGGTGAGGAGGTCAGTGTTCCATGCCCTGCCCTGCCCTATGTGGCCTTGGACAAGCCCCTCCCCCACTCTCTGGGTTCGGCTTTGCTCACCTATAAAATGAAAATAATATTGCTATGTGGGTAGCAATGTAGTGAGGATAAGAGAAAAGGTATATAAAATGTCTCATCTAATACCTAACTCATGGGACCCCCAAATGTAACTATTAATATTATATGGTAACTGAGAAAATCTTTAATTTCTAGTTCTAAATTCCTTGAACCCCTGTTATAAAAATTTAGCTCTGGTGGGAAGGTTAGGGAGCATTATTAGGTATTATTATTTAAATTATATATTCAATTTTTCTTATGAGAGAAAACAGAGGTCAAGTTATAGGACCCCAGAGAAGCTGCCTCTCAGAGGGTGAGTCTGGGAGAGCATGCAAGGTCAACATTCTATCCCGCTTTCATGCGGAAGCTCACTTGGACATCTCCCCTTGCTTCTGGAAACTTACAGGCCTCAGCTCCGTGGGATCCCACTCCAGATACTGGGCAATGTGAAGCATCTGGTTGACAATACGATCCATTTCCTAGAAAACATCAAGAGAACAGGACCACTGAAGATGTGTTTTCATGAGCAAGACTCAAAACCATACCCTGTGGGAAGATGGGCAGGGCAAAGCATGAGAAGCAGCTGTGTAACATACTGGCCTTTCCTAAGGAGCTCACCATTTGTTTCTGCTCTCTTGTTCAGCTCTGACTACAAAGCTCTGTGGAGAGTAGACACTCACAAGAAACACAGAACATGGGCAAGCCACACGTATGCAGAAAGCTCACTGTCTTCTTCTTGGACTCCCCTTGAACTCAACTTCCTTCCTCAATTCTGTTACTTTCAGGAGAGAAGGCACTCCTATTTTCCCCTTTGTGATTATTGCTTCCTAAATACTTCCTAAATACTAAACCAAGGCAGTTCTCTCCCCCACTCTTTTATTGCTCCTCATTCCCAAAGCTTTAGCAACTTGGGATCCATCTATATCCCTCAAGGTTCAGTTTGCAGGTGGATGTAGGGCTACTGCATTGGTCCTAGCTCAGGTCTTAGCTCTATGACTTGGATTCTTTTGAGCACCTCTCTTCCTTTGCATCTTGTCCATTCCTGAGCCCAGGACTCTGATTAGGAAATTTATAAGGGCTACATCTGCCTGGTAAGAGAGTCTTTTGTTTAGTACCAAGGTCAGGCTTTCTTTAAGACCTCACAGAACTGCTGGATGGGAATGAATCAGTGTACCAAGAGTTGCATGGAAACACACTGGACTGAGGAGGCATTTGTATCTTTTGGGCACCATGGAAGATATTCATAGTAAGACTGATCTGGGGAGACACATTGGTGAATGGAAGCCAAGTTCAAAAGTGTTATCTCCACCAGGTACGATGCTGGGTCAAAATAAGCAACCTAAAAACCCAGGAGGGATTTAAAAAATTACATTCTATTTAAATTTTAAAAAATTCATTCCAAAATTACAGATGAGGCAATAAACAGAGGTAAGGTAGTGGGCCAAACAGTGGGGACAGGGCTCAACAGAATTTCCAACCAAAAAAAAAAAAAAAAAGAGTTTGGTGGATGGACCTGGGTTCAAGATTCCTTGATTGAAACAATGTGATTCAGGAACTGAGAATTAGACTCAGTCTTGGTCTGTGTGAATGGGTGGGCATTTTTAGGAAACAGAATAGGCAGATTTTTGGAAGAACTTGTTCCCGGGATGTCCATTCTGTTCAGGCCACACATGACTACTTAAAGAGTCATGGAGGAATGGGTTCAGTTCTGCACCATATTTTAAGAATGGCACTTTCAAACTGGAGCTTGGTCAGAGTGGTTATTTAAGTCTGCCTTGTGAGAAACAGTGTAGGTATTGGGGGAATTTGAGCTTAGAGAAGGTCTTGGGGTAGATGGGACAGTACCTTCTAAATCTTAAAGACCTATGGTATAGGATCAGTTTTCTGCTGGTCAGCTGTCCTGGTCACCTACATGGGGCAGAAGTAAGCCAAGGGATGTAGGGAAGGAGAGGTTGAAGGTTGGCCTATTTTGGTCTCACTGCTGGGTTGGGGGAGGGGGAGGAGAAAACAGAATCCTGTTTTGTGCTGAGAATTTTTCTGGTAGACGGGAGATGCCTTCTGTGCAGGAAGGAAGCCCTCTCCACCAGTTCCCCCAGCAGTGAAATGGCCATCTTAAGGCAGAGGGTAAACTCTCCATTCCTGAGAGTGTTCACATAGATCCTGGGTGTCCATCTGCCAGAGATCTTCTATGGAAAACTGAATCAGATATTTCTATAGACACTCACTTCCATCTACCAGTGTTGTCTTCCCAACATATCTGGAATTTAACCACTTCTTACCATCTGCAATGCTTCTACTCTGGGGCACGTTACCATCATCTCTTAACTTATTTATTCCAACGGCCTCCAAACTGGCATCCCTGCTTGAGTCCCTACAGCCTAGTTGCAACACAACAGCTAGAGTGATCTAGTTAAACCGAAGTTGTGTCACCCCTCTGTTGAAAACCTCCAATGGTTCTCCCTTCCTCCAAAGTAAAAGACAAAACTCCAATCCTCTCTACAGCTTGCCAGGTTTTGTGAGATCTCTCCACAACCACCCCTGGTCATTATTTCTCTGATCTCACCTATTACTTCTCACTCTGACCTTCTTGCTGTTCTGTTCCATCACGTTCCCTCCTCATTCATCTGCTGACATTCCAAGCACCCCTCTGGACCCTCACACTTGGGGTTGCCTCAGCCTAGAAGGGATCTCCTCTGGATATCCCCATAACTCACCTGGACCCTCACACTTGGGGTTGCCTCAGCCTAGAAGGGGTCTCCTCTGGATATCCCCATAACTCACTCCCCCACTTTCTTCCGGTCCCTGTTCACATGTTCCCTGAGGGACATCATCCTTGGCTCCTCTAGCTAAACTGCTCCCCGCCAGCACTTCCTTTCCCTCCTTTATTTTCCTTCTGGCATGCACCTCTCTCTGACACATACCTCGCTCGGCTTTGTGGGGCATGTGCTTGCACTAGAACAAAAGCTTCATGAGGGCACAGATTTGTGTCTGTTGGCTTCACTGACATAGCCCCAGCACTGGGAGTAGTGCTTGACGTGGGGCAGACACTGGATTAATGTGTGTTGATCAAATGCTTGAGAGTCTGTGATTCTCTGGTTGTTCTCTAGTGTGATGCAGCCCACAGCATTGCCATGTGGCTATAGGGATCCCTTAAAAGAGCCCTGGAGTTTAGAGAACTTTGGGATGACTTAGGTGGTCTAGTGGACTTGTTTCCTTCCTCCCTGTGGGGCTGGCGTGACTCCGTCCCATGCCTCTCAACCTCACAGCCTTTCTGTTAAGGAGCCCCATCTCTAACACTGCCAGTGAGGAGCGCAGAGCTGCCTGATTCTGTTTGCCTTCTCCCTCTCTGCCTTCTTCCTTTTCCATACCCCCTTTCACTCCATGATCCCTGTTGTATCCCTGCCTATTCCAGAGGGAGAGTGGGGATGGGTCTCAGGCTTTCCTTGGTACAATGGAACAGGACCTTGTGCTCAGAGCAGAAAGAACCAGACTCTTTGAGCTACTGCTCTGGGTATGAGAGCAAGACTGGGAAGTTCAACTAGATAAGATACTAAAGTAACTCCCCTTCTGAAATGGTGTGATCCAAGGCTTCTGGAATGAAAATGCAGGTGGAGTTCGTTCTCCTCCAAGCTGGCCCTCTGGGAGGTAGCAGTGGGGGGTTCTACCCTAATTCCTGCAGCCTATTCAAGACACTGCTATTCCCTAACGATAGACCTGGGGGTTTTTAGACTCTTCCTCCACCTGCTCCCCTCTCCCCCAGATTTTCTTGGTTTCAGGAAGGACACTTGGAATGAGAGCTTACCGCTTGGTCCAGGAGACCGTTCTCATCCGAATCATAGAGACGAAACATGACTGCAAGAGACACAGAGGTGAGGCTCGAAGTGTCCTCTGGGCACCACAGATGGGCTGGGGCTTTGATGCTGCCGGTCTTTAGCTCAGTTCTGTCACTGGGGTGAAGGCCCCTGCAGCCTGCTCATCCACCCTCCAAGGTACAGAGTCTGATTTCTTACACAGAGGGTGGAAAAAGGGAGGAGAACCTAGCTGTCTGGCTTCCGGACCTAAGCAATAACTCTGGGGCTGATGAGATCCAGGTGGCAGTGTGGTTCCTGGTGGAGCGTGCATACCCTCGTAGCATCGCTGGAACACAGCTCACAAGTGCCCGGGGAGCAGAGGCACCAGAACTATAAATGGGACACTGCTTTTACTGCACCCGGAAAGGGTGTGGATTTAGGCCTCTTGGCCTTGTCCTACTACCTCGAGGGCATCAAACAAGTTATTTAACTTCATTGGGCTGGTGTTTCTTTATCTGCAAGATTACAACGTTCCCCTTTCTCCTAGGTTTTTTTTTTTTTAAATGAGGATTAATATGTAAATGATCAATTTTTTTTCTCTGTAATAATTTTAATTGTTCTAAATAAGAAATATAAATAAGCATACAATGTCCTACAAGATATGTATAAAATAAATATATCAATACTTTTAAAATGTTCATAAAAGAAACATGCCAAGTAAAACTACATATATGGTAAATATTTTTGTTGGCCTTTTTAATACTTACAAAGGTTTTAGGAGATGGTTTTGACAACTTCACTCTCTAAAAAAGATATTCAGGGAAGTTTAAATTGATGTGTTCTTTCTCTTAACATCCCCAGAGCAAGCAAAGAAGTTCAACATCATTTCTTTAACCTCAGGATTTAATGCCAGCTATGATCACTCTAAAAATCAATATTGTGACATCTAAATGTTTTTGGCCTCTTTAAAGATTTCAGGAAGATCGAGCTTATATTATACAGACAGTTTCATGTGCCCTACTCCTCAGTCCCATGGTGCTTGGAATGGAGAAGGCACTCAACAGATGTTATTTATTGTTACTTTCTTCCATTAACAAACATTTATATACGGCATTTAATAAGTACGATGCACTGTCCTATACATGTTATCATTACTACATAGAATCCTCAACAAGGCTATGATGTAGTTACCATTATAGAAGCTGTTGTATTTGTTTTTCTAAAATGCCAACGTGCTATTCAGAAACATCCTTTAGCATGTTCTAGCTGTAGGGAGGTGATGCAGGATAAGGAAGACCTGGGACAGAAATTTGGGCAAAGGACTAAATTTTCATTTTTAGGACCTGGGAAATTGCATTTCATTCATCTTAAAGGTAGAGATCCTGTTTGTGATCTCAGAAGTAAGCAGAGTCGGGAGCAGAGCTGACACATCTTCATTTTCCTCCTGTTCTTGGAATCCTTCATTGGGCCTCCCTGACCGACACTTCCCCCACATACCCACTCTAGACCTCTCAGCATGTACCCACAGGTCATGACACTCCTGTTAGGTTGCCTGTGTGTCATCACATCTTTCTACATGTTGTGACATCCCTGCGTCTTGCGTTTGTTCAGTGGGGTGATTGTGCCGGGAGTTGAAATTCTTTCAAAGTGGAGTCACGGAGTTCTGATTCTCTGAATCTTCAGAATGTCCTGGTCAGAGGCACCCAGCAGGCACTCAGGCACTGAGTCACCAAACAGATACTGGATGATGGGAAGGATAGACTTTCCCACCACTGCTGTTCCCAGTCCCTGGGCCTCGGGCAGCTCCCAACACGGAGCTCCCTTGGTCCTACTATGCAGGGATAGTAGAACCAGAAAGAACTAGGAAGAAAGCATCCAGTTTAAGACCAGGGTGGCCTTGGGCAAGTCCTTTACACTTAAAATGAGAATAATCACATTGATCTTCTCAGGTCATTGTGAGGTTAAAATGAGAACGCATTTAAGGTGATTAGCAGATAAAAGGTGTTCAACATGAGAGTAATTGTTAATGAATGGATGATGGTGGGATTTCAGGCTATTATTTCCAAAAAATGCACGTCTGGTTATTAGAAAAGAAAAGCTTAAGTTGTTTTCAATCATTAAAATCAGGAGAGGAGGGGCGCCTGGGTGGCTCAGTGGGTTAAAGCCTCTGCCTTCAGCTCAGGTCATGATCCCAGGGTCCTAGAATCGAGCCCCCACATCGGGCTTTCCGCTCAAGCAGGGAGCCTGCTTCCCCTTCTCTCTCTGCCTGCCTCTCTGCCTACTTGTGATCTCTGTCAAATAAATACATAAAATCTTTTAAAAAAATTATCTGCAAACACATACATGAGAATTCCTTTTGTCTTTAAACACACCTGACTTTTGTTCCCTTGGGACAGATACCATTTGGGTTTCTGCCCAAATCTGTGTTCCCCGTATTGCTATTCTGAGGCCCTAAATGAATACTTTTGTTCTTATTTTGGCTCTGCCTGCTTTCTCTGTGAACAGGCAACAGTAAGGAATTATCGTCTTTCAATGTGATAATGGTAGTGAGGTTATAGTTAAGAAAAAGTCGTATTTTAGAGGTACCTACAGATGTCTGGAATTTGCTTCAAAATATTCCCATGCAAAGGGAATGCATGGGAGATATAAATAAAACATGATTGATTATAAGCAGGGTAATTACTGAAGGTGGTAGATGGGTATAGGGAAGTTCACTGTGCTTTCTACTTTTATCTATGTTGGAAATTTTCTGTAACAAAAAAAAAAAATTTTAATGTGATTTCTTTTTATTGCCATTACCAGACTCAATCTGAGAGCCACTAATATGAAAAACTCTGCCACATCCTCTCTGGTAATTATGAACAAATTCAATACCTTAAACTCTAATTTTTCAGCTGAACGTTAGAAATAATTTGACATTTCCCTTTTAACATTAGCAAAAGATACAGAAATCTGCTATATTTGCCACCAAATTAGCACTTCAGACTTGCAATTGTTAACACCTCAAAACTACGGGGGAGATTTTAAGCTCAGCTAATAAATGAACTGTTTCATTTTGGTTTTGGCAAGGGTTAACCTTGCCAGTAGATTAAACAGTAACCTAGTTACTGTTTAAGTTTTGTTGACTAGTCATCTTATTAACTGGAATTTTGACTTTTACTATGATACATATGGTTTTTCCCTTAATATCTACTAAGTTCCCAAGAGGAGCCAAAAAATATATCTTTTTTAGCAATGTCCTATTATCTCCTATGTTAAAAAGTCTGTCTGTAGGCTCTTGGAGGTGGGGGAAACTATCCGTGCAGTGAATCTTCTACAAGATTCCAGGTTCTTTCAGTCACTATGGGCTTTCCTTTCTGCCACCAGCCATTATTTTCTCTCTCTCTGAAGATATGTTTTTTAAATCAACTTTAGTCACATTTGGAACCAACTCCCTCACTTAACTAGCCCTGTTTCTCTAGAGGCCAAAAAACTTGAGGTGCAGGCAGGTGAAGAAATAGAAATAAGTTTTAACAAGCTAGCGGTTGATCAAGAAAAAGGAATTCCTCATAGTTAAAGAGTAGCTTAGGTACAGAATAGAAGGAAGACAGATACTGAATATCCTCCCTTGAAAAATAAGGGAAGGCAGGAACTTTCTGGTTGGAGACTTTCAGAAAATCCTGCCAGCAAAGGAAGGGAGTCTTCACCCCATGTTGAGACTTCTCCCATTTCCAAATCCAGATTCTCAACAGCAAGGTCTCAGATGTACTTCCTACTCTCCACACAACTGGTACTGAGTTCCCAGCGTGGATTGTTAAGAAGTGTCCAGATCACTGCTGGTGACAGGACAGAAGCACCTTCCCCAAGCAGGTGTCACCAATACCCATAATCCCAGATTGCTCTCTGGCATGCTTAGAATGAAGGACAAGGTACTAGATCTTCTAGGAAAAAGTTGAAGGCCCTTGAGAGGATGAGCACTTACATTCCAGCTTATCCTGAGGTCTCCCCGTCTCCAGCAGGGACAGGTAACACACAACATCCTTCAGGTACACTATGGGGGATTCCGAGCCTGGAGATGGAACAACAGGATTTCTCAGGGGGGCTGCAGCCACTTGGTCTTTAGCAGGCTCTTGCTTCTCAGTGATCTTCAATTCTGTAATAAGCAAAGGGAAACCATCCAAAAGCACTTAGTGTTTAGCAAATATTAAACTCCTTTTGTTACTCCTTCATTTTCTTGATAGAGGCAAGAATTTTAAACGAGTGTCCTCAAAAGTGTTGGTCACTTAAATATGATCCAATCTGTGGCCCTAGATATCTAATTTATGGAGTTCATACTCTCTGAATGGACCCCATTCTGACCTCTTTAAGAATCTATATCCTTGTAAGAAATTCACCTATACCCTGTGAATTTTCAGAAAAGATGACAGTGATTTTTAGTAATGTCCATAAGCAACAGGTAAATGTCATTTAGCCTAGGGGTCTGGGAACACACTCAGTTTGTAGAGTTTTGGCTAGGATTCCAAAAACCAGACTATTGGTCATTTACCAACACACCCTTTCACAATTTTCTTCTCAAATACATTAAAAGATAAATAAAAAGATGAATATTCAAAAGACCAATAATCAATGAGTTTCCAGAAACTAGGATGAATTTTGACTAGCTGCAAGCCTAATCAACTGGATTAAGGATATGCAGAAAGTGGTTTATCATTTGGCAGGAATGGAGTAAGTTTTCCCTCTGGAGTTTCCCTTTTCTTAGATAGGAAAACGCTGTCACTTTTATACTTCTTGTCCTCTAATTCAGAAATATGAGGTTATTACTAATGAGAAAACCAGGCACCTATATTCTACTGTGTGAATTATACTTTTTCAAGTCACTTTAAGAGCTCTATCTTTTCCCAGTCTCTCTAAATCCATGCCCATCAGAAATAATCTCTTAATATCCAGGAAGAGGGTGCAACTCACAGAAAACACATCAAAAAGTAAGAGGAAGACTGGCAGTGGAAAATCCACTAAGTAATGGAGACCTGAAGGCACAAGCACACAGACAGACAGCCCTGTCTGGGGTTACACAGAGTAATGCCTGCTGGGGAAGGCAACATTACAGTCCACTTTGTTCAGAGAGCCAAAGTGCCAGGCAAAGGCAAACTGTTTGTGTCAGGCCAGTAGAGCTGTGTTCCATGAAAGCCAACTGGGTCCTAGGAGTTGGGCTATGATCTGAGAAGGGAGTTAACTATGATCCAGATGGACAGTGGGTGAGACCACTGTCTCACCGACACTCTGTATACTACAAGAGGCCTTGTGAAGAGACCAAGATGGAGCTTATAAAACAGAGCTGCAGCACAAGGAAAGGAAGCTTCCAGATCTTTGGAAACAACTTCCTACTGGACAAGACCCTAAGAGGTTACAAGAAGATATAACCTCTACTAAGTAGGGGCAGAAAGCCTCAGGGGTAAGTTGAGCTAAAAATACAATAGGATGAGATATAAATAAGGATAACGAGATGGGGAAATTGTAATAAAATTACATATGCAAGAGATGTATTTAAATCATCACTGGAGGAAGAGTTAGGGATAAACATACTAATATATAAGACAAATGAGAGAAATCCTGTGTACTGGATAGCCCATTATACCTCATGTTACTGTTATATCCTCAAACTATCCATCATTAAAACACTATTACAATGACTTCTATTTTGACTAAATTGGAATAACTTACCAGATATACCCTTCTATTGAAACAACTAAAGTACTGGGCAAAAGATATGAAACAATGGTTCACAGGACACTGAATGTGGTTCCACCAAATGGTGATTCCCAAGAGATAAAAAACAAATGAGATGATCCCTGTAATTGCCACATCTTCCTGTTCAGAAAGAGTTTCAAGGGCTGCAGCACAGGGAAGGGGAACCCAGAAAGATCTTACAAGTCTGAGTTCAAGAGGCAGAGTCTGGGGAGTCCAAGGTAGCTAGAGTTCACGAAGAGGAGGAAGCTACACAGAGAGAATTCTTGAGATTTATAGAGGGTCCTCTGTGGGTAATCAGTAGAGAGTTTCCCCTCAATTATTCAGCCGAGTAACAATTAGCATAGATGTGTGATGAGACTACCTGAAGCTAGTGAAAGAATCAGGTTTGGTGGGAACAATCCGGAATACAGGAATAGTGTCTCTTCTCACCAATCAAGATAGAAAACAAAAAACATTGGGTAGAGAACTCAGAAGAGTTTTGCCTTAGTAATTGGGTGAAATTAGTAAATACCTTTCTGGTCTTGCCTAACAAAGCTTTAAAACCTCGACCCAAAAAAGGTCAAACTATTTCCAAGTAACCTAACAGTGCCCCAAAGTAAAACTCAAAAAATTTTCTAAGAATGTAAAAATATCCAATACCCAATGATGTAAAATTGTCAATGCCTGGCATTTAACAAAAAAGTGACAGGCATACAAAGAAGCAAGAAAAAAATGAATAATAATAATGAGAAAAAGCAAGTGACATGGAGCAAGAAATGACACAGATGATATAATAAAAACTTTACAATAATTATTACAAGTGTGTTCCATCTCTCCAAGAAGCTAGAGAAAAGACTGCATGTGTTAAGAAGAGACATAAAAGATATGTAAAAAAGTCCACAACAATTGTCTAGATATGATTTGTGTAAAATGAAAAAGTGCACTGAATAAGATTAGCAGTGGATTAGACTTTGCAGAAGAAAAGATTAGTGAATTTGAAACAGCAACAGAAACTATCCAAAAAAGACTTAAAAAAAAAATAGTGTCATATTGGTGAGCTGGGGGACAACTTCAAATAGACATGTAGCTGGAATACCTGAAGAGAGAAAGAAGTAGAAAACTGAAGAAATAATGGCTGAAAAATTTTTCAAATTTGTTGATACTTGATGAAAGCTATAGAATCTTAGGTCCGTGATGCTCAATGAACCCCAAATACATGAAGAAACATGAAGAAAATTACACCAGGGAACATTATAATCAAATTGGTTAAAATCAGTGATAAAGAAAAAAAATCATAAAAGAAGCCAGAGGAAAAGAGACACCTTATGTAGAGAGAAAAAAAGATGAAAATGCCTGTAGTTTTCTCACTGGAAAGAAAGCAAGCTGAAAGCTAGTGGAACATCTTTAAAGTACTAAAGGGGAAAAAAAAAAATCTGTCAACCTAGGATTCTTTTTTTTTTTTTAAAGATTTTATTTATTTATTTGAGACACAGAGAGAAAGACAAAGAGCATGAGCAGAAGGGAGAGGGAGAAGCAAACTCCCCTTTGAGCAGGGAGCCCTACTGGGGGCTTGATCCCAGAATCCTGGAATCATGATCTGAGCCGAAGGCAGATGCATAACTGACTGAACCACCCAGACACCCCTGACAACCTAGAATTCTTTACTCAGTGAAATATCTTAGAAAAAAAAGGCAAAATAATTTTTCAGTATGCAAAACTTCACAGAGCTGCAATATAAGAAATGATAAAGAACATCTTTTTAGTTGAATTATACCATATGGAAACCTAGATTTACACACAAGAATAAAGAGTCTTAAAACAGGTAACCACATGGGTAAATATAAATAATATTTTTATCAGTTAAATCTCCTTAAAAGATAGTTAACTACTAAAGCAAAAATAATAACAAGTTGTATAGTTTATAATTCAAAATATACAGAAGTAAAATGTATGCTAACAATAGCACAAAGGCCTATGTGGAAGATATGGAGGGATACTGCAATAAATTTCTTTTTTAAAGATTTTATTTATTTATTTGACAAAGAAAGCACAAGGAAGGGGAGCAGCAGACAGAGGGAGGGGGAGAAGGAGGCTCCCCACCGAGCAAAGAGCCCAATGTGAGGCTCAATCAAAGGATCCTGGGATCATGACCGGAACTGAAGGCAGACACTTAAACTACTGAGCCACCCAGGCACCACTATCGTGGTAAATTTCATATAGTATATGCAAAGTGGAATAATATTACTTGAACATAGACTGTTATAGTTAAAACTTCACTAAAATACTGTAACAAAGAGTTATAGCTAATAATGTTAAAAAGGAGATTAATGAAATAAAAAATAATTTACCTAATTGAAAGAAGACAGAAAAAGAGCAAAAGGGAAAGAAAGGACAGATAGAGAAAAAAAACCAAATAGCAAAATGGCACTTTCAAACCTAATGATAGCAATTATCACAGTAAATGTAAATGTTCTAAAATTCTAAAATGCAGAGATTGTCAGCTTAGATTAAAAAAGGAAGATCCAATCAACTACATGCTTCCTATTAAAAAGTCTTTTTAAATACAGACAGAACTACATTAAAAGAATGGAGGAAGATACCACTGCAACTCTACTTAACTAGGAGTGACTACATTAATTATGAATATAATTATAATAAACTAGATTTCAAAGCAAAGAATGTTCCCAGGAGTAAAGGGAGTCACTTCATAATAAAGAGGTCAAATCATCACAAAAACATAACAATCTTAAACATTCTATTCCTTGATCTTTACCTAAAAGGAATGAAAACTGTCCATATAAAGAGGTGTACTGGGATGCCTGGGTGGCTCAGTGGGTTAAGCCACTGCCTTCGGCTCCAGTCATGATCCCAGGGTCCTGGGATCGAGTCCCACATCGGGCTCTCTGCTCGGCAGGGAGCCTTCTTCTCCCCTCCCCGTTCTGTCTGCCTCTCTGCCTACTTGTGTGATCTCTGTCTGTCAAATTAATAAATAAAACCTTAAAAAAAATAAAGAGGTGTACTACAAATATTCATGTTTTATATGTAATAGCCCCAAACCAGAAACAACCAAATGTCCATCAGTAGGTGAATGGATAAACAAATTGTGGAATATCTACCTGTATATTGGCATAGTAATCAGCACTAAAAACATGTTGATTATTGATATACAGAACATTAATAAATTTTAAAATTATTATGCTGAGTGTAAGAAGCTACACCCAAAAATGTACATACTGTATGATTCTATAAGAATAGAAAATGCAGTCTAATCTATAGTGACAGCAAGCAGATCAGTGATAGTACAGGGATGTGGGTGGTGGTAGGGAAGGTGGGAGAAAGAGATTATAAGGCAACTTTGGAGATGATAGATATCTTCATTATCTTGATGTGGTACTGCTTTATAGGTGTATACATATGTAAAAACTTATTAATTGTACATTTCAAACATGTGCAATTCACTTTATGCCAATTATATTTCAACAAATCTGTTTTAAAACATTATTATAGCCTTTTCCAAAGATCTCTGGATTACCAGAACTATGACTGGATCTTGAACCACTAGTTCTAGTCTACACTGAAATGAACTGTTCATTCCAGTCTTGGAAATGCCAGGGAACAGAAGGACTGAGGGGCACTTAGTCTTACTAGTGCTTTTCCTCCTCAAGCTGCCTTATGTGAAACACCCCTAGCCCACTGCCATCCAAGTACATCCCTCAGGGACCATCAGTAACAACAGACTAACACCCTCTTCCAGATTACAGAAGTTCTATCTAGGTGCCATGTCATTAAGCATTTTGCTTGAGGGTTCTTAGGCAGACCTGATTTGTTCCACCTTCTCTCTTAGTCTCCGTATTATTTGTTGGCTTCTGGTTGGGCAGGGTTGCATAAAGGAAAGAATACCAAGCTAGAGGTAGAGGACTGGGTTTCTAGCTCTGGGTTTGTGCTAAATGGTGTGTGAACCTGCATGAGTGGGCTTACTCCTGGATCCAACCTTGGATTTTTCATCTATGGAAAGAGGGACTTGCATTAAAATTGATGTTTACCAAAAGTCTTGAACGACATGAAAAATATTTGAGTATAATGTTAAGTGAAAAACAAAACTGGTTCCCGAATTATATGTACAGTCTCATTCCAATTCCATAAAAAATTTATAGAAAAAACCTACAAGGATACGTGTATGCAGGCCTAAGTGTAACTGCACTATTAAATTATGGGTGATTTTGTTGTTTCCTTTTATTTGTTTCGTACACTTTAAATTTTTTTACAATATAATGTGTTACTTTTATAATTGGGAAGAACTAAGGAAAAATTGAAGGACTTTCCTTGAGAGTCCAATATGTCAAGCTGCAGAAAACATCTCAGAGACTGGGGAATGAAATCAAAACTAGAAGACTGAAGTTCACATTGTTTATTCCATTTAGTCCTGGGCATTAAGGGAAGGATGCACTCGGGCTTTCCTAGCTGACAACCTGACAATGACAGATTGCTCAAGGCTCTGAGCCCATGTCTGGTCTCCGTGGAAGCCCCTCTCTGTTGTGTTTATGTACCCAAACGTTCCCCTACCTGGTTCTGGAAATGAATAACTTGAAATGGATTGTTCTGGATCCCAGCTTGGAGATTGTTCTGAAAGGCCTAAGTAGGCCATAGCAAATGAGAATCTAGTTTCCTCTGGCTTCTGCTTGGACAACAGGAAAAGGCTGGGATTTTTAACAGATGGCCTGATCTAAGGTGACACCAGAACTTGGCTCTTCCTTACTGGCAGAGGCCCCTCTCTGTGGTATCCGTCTGTCCCTACATTCCTGTTTCGGGTGAACAGGGGCATCTAATTAAGACATCCATGGAAGGTGGCCTAACAGGAAAAGGATGTTCTACTTTAAATCTCAAGTCACAAAAGATGATGAAAAAAATGGTATATACCTCCCTGAGCCAGCATTGACATCACTACCCTTTTATTATCTCTCCATACACAAGGAAAATGGTATATCACAAATCACTTCTCCAGGAGGAAGTCTCTGGAAGTTGCTCTCAGACCCAGAATGATACAAATGTTGCCAGTAAACACTGTGGTCAAATACGCTGGCCAAGTTCCATTATCATCATCGATTACTTTTTCTCAAATATCATGTATTGACAGCATCCCCAGGAAGTCCTTCCTTGGTTCCTCAGAAACTTCAGCCACTAAAACAAACCCTGCCCACACAATTTGAAACCTCAAGGAATGAAGTGTAATTTCTCTCAGGTTCCTCTTGAAGTTCCAGATATTTGGACTAAGAAAGTCTCTGGGTAAAGAATCTGGGCCCAAATGCTTGTCATGGTCGATTTTCTCGCTCAGAGTTTAGAATGTCAAGGTTCCCAATTTCACCCTTCTCTTCCTATTATGAGAATACTTTAAGCCATCACATGCCTCTCCTATTCCACATATGATTTAAGACTTATTTATAACTTAAATCCATTTACCTAAGAGCATCCCCCAGCATCAGCTTCTTTAACTGAGGGGCCATGGGACCTAGCATGGCTGGGTGGGATGCTGGGAAGGGTGGGTGGGTGAGCCATACTTTGTGGAGTCCTGCCCTGATGTTGACCCTGAAGGCCTCAGGAAGGCACTGATGCTTGTAATCCTTGCTTCGTAGAGCTCTAGGGGAAGCCTGAAATTTGCAGAACTTATGGTCCAGAAGCAATTTTCGTTTCCCAACCATGCTCTGCTTTTCATCCACCGTCAATTTTTGATCTCACCAGTCCTTCAGTTACACCCGGAAAACTCTATAAGCTTTCCAGTTGCCCTTTTTGCCATGATTAGGGAAAAGATTAGAAATACACCTAGTATCCACTTGAAGAAATTCTCTTATCCTTCCAGGTCCCTGGCAAATAGATGAAAATAATGTTAACCGCTTCACCTGGCTCTTCCTCCTGACTTACTAAAACCGGTGCATGTAAGTACCACCAATTCTCCCATCTAGGCCTCTGTGCTCTTGTTCCACATTTCACTTTTACATATGTTAGAAATTGCACAACACAATGCCATTTTTTTTGCTGCAATAGTTAATTACCTTTCAAAGAGATTTAACTAATAAGAAAAATATTCTTTATATGTCCCCATGTGGTTACCAGTTTCAACATTCTTCATTCGCATGTGTAAACCCAGGTTTCCATATGGTATAATTCTACTAAAATCCCTTTACCGTTTCTTGTAGTGCAGCTCTATACAGTTTCGTCCATTTGAACACACTCCTCCCTTCTTGCCCGACCCATCTTCAACCATCCGTAGGCAGTCATGTGTATCTCAGCCCTAGATCCCTCTTTATACATATGCTATGCCTCTCTCTCTCTCTGCACCTCTCTCTCTCTCTCTCTCTCTCACACCCACACCCACACACACACATATTCGCTCAAACCCCCATCATATATTTACTCCCCCAAAGTCTCCCCTTCTCCCCTGTCTGGCCATGCAACCCCATCAGAAGTAAACAGCTAATGAGCTGCCCTGTTTCAGGGCAAGTAAAGAAAGAGTCTGCACCAAGCCTCACGATCCCAGCACATGTGAGTGGTGGAGGCCCCAAAGTCGGAGGCAGACAAAATCTGCTTAAAGGACATACAACGACATGGAAACAAACCGCTGGTTAGATGTCCCCCTCCTCCACTCTAACCCACAAATCTCGTATTATAAAGACTTACCTGTATCAGGGGCACAGGCCTCATCTGCTTTGGCAGCATTATCCACATTCTGTATGTTGGTATCTGGGGAGTAAAAAGAAGGTTTGAGGACCAGCCCATGCTCTTTAGCTTCTTAGAGACATAGGGAGGGCACCTCCCTTGGGGTCTGGATCACTTGAGTTGTGTGTCTCTGAGTGTCAGCTGGGTTCATGCTGACTCACTGGGGTTGGCTGTGTCTCCCCCATTATAGCCCAAACAGACAAGGATCACAACTTCCCTTCCTCTGCCACTACTGGGCTCAGCCCAGCCTGGGCATATGACCTGAAGGTGTTCCCTCCAAGGGCTTCCTGCCGTCTTTGCAGAAGCTTCTCTTCCCCCTGCCATACGTTATTTTGTTCTTCCTCTTCTCCCCATCCTCCCCTCTGATCCTGGGAGCAGGAATTTTGCCCTTCTTTGTTCCTCTGAGAGAGCCATCAGACAGGGTTTCCTGTGAGGCCCTATGGGGAAAGGAGTCCTGGTCCCCAGTCCCCATTCCCACCTCATAAGGAAGTTACTGCACACAGGGGACCCCCTAGGAATGCAGCTGTGCCTGTGCCAAATGCATCAGAGCTACAAAATCTCCTTCTTGTCTCGGGGAACGCTGGTCTACATACCTGGGCCACTGGCCTCGTTGCTGGCCCTCTCCATTGGGTGGTCAGGGGTCTCCTGTCTGGGCTTCTGGCTGAAGGCCAGGAAGAGGTGCGTGCTCAGTGACTGAGGAAGGTCCACCTCCAAGTATGCCCTCATGAAGAGCTTGAAGACATCATAGCTAATTGGCTGAGAAGAAACAAAGAGGACAGAGAAACTGGGGAGGGCAGGCAAGCAAGAGAAATGGAATGGAAGCAGAAAGAAGTGGGGGGCATTGGTGGGCTCAGGAATGAAAAGGCCAGGAGGTGATGGAGAACGGCAGGCACAGGGAGCAGGGGACAGGATGCAGGAAAAAGATGGACACTGGTGGTTGCATGTCGGGACTGGAAGGAGGCTTCTTTAACAAGACATGTCCAAGACTAGGCAGAAAAGGGATGATGGGGAACAAGCATTGGGAGTGGAGGCCATAGAGGAGGGCTCTGCCTGAGTCGAGGCCCACAAGCCAGAGAGTTCTCTAATGAGCTGGATTTGGTCAGTGTCATGGAATCCAAGTGAAGATGGAGAAGGACAGAGTGGAAAACACAATGGAAAGATGGTTCTTCTGTGAGGGTCTCCATTTTTCTACTTGTGCTGTGAGGGATGTGATTCCTGAGTGTTTGGGTCTCAGAAAAAAGGGAAAAACAGGCTCCATCCTTCATGACTCTCATAACTGATCTTCCCTGGATGAACCTCAAGAGAACAGGAGAGGGTATGCGTCTGGCTCAGCTGCTCTCAAAACATGCCCTTGTGAAGGTTTTCGGCACTGGGAGAAAAGCCGAAGGGCAGAAGGTGGAATCAAGGAACATGCCAAAAACTAGAACCTCTCCCAGCTGCCTCTCTCCCACCACTGCCTGGCTTCTGGTCCTAGGCTGGGAGCAACCATGCCAGAAAGGGCTGCTGTACTCAGCAAACACTCAACAAAGACAGTTTGCAATGAGTCATCACTGGCTTGTTCTCTGATGGCATCAGATTCTTCATCAAATCAGCAGATGCTCCTGGAAATCACTGAGGAAGCTCTCCTCTAAGATCTGCTGTGCAGGCTTTTGTAAATAATAACAGCCATGAGAATAAAATCCCTTTTTTGGGAGCCTACTTGGCTCTCCTTCCAAAATGCTGATAGCATTTAACCCCTTGTCTCTTCTAGAAAATCTGGGAGCCTTCCCAGAGCGATGAGCTGGCTCAAATATATACCATCAGGTCTGGGATACAAAGTTTTGGCCCTAAAAACAAGTGATGCCCTCCTGACCCCATTGGGAGGGAGCTCAGGAGGCAGTTTCTACTTGCCCCAGGCTGTCCTTTGCAGAGGGGAGGAAGCCCGATTTGGTTAGACAGAGAATAATGCAGGCTTTTAGCTGATTAAGGGATCTCTAAGCAAGTGGTGGATTCATATTTCTTGTGACAACTACCACCAATCTGTCTCTAGCTCTCTGTCTCTCCTGAGTCTCTGTGTCTCTCTTTCTGACCCTGTCTCCACAGCCTCATCACCCAAGTGTTCTTCCCCACACAGCCTCTTTTTTTTTTATCAGTCTGCAAGAGCAAAATCTTTTCCTCCTACTTTCCTAGTGGAACACACCAACTATGACCCTTGATTTCACCTGCCCTCCCTCTGAAGGCATCTCCCAGCATCTGCTTCTCTAACTGCAAGCATGTTCAAGGTCACTGTTCCAAAGAAATGACTGAATACTCAAGTTACTACCCTGTCCTTCTCTTCCCCTTCTGTGTTCCCTGGCCAGACCACACTAGCCTGTTACCTCTTCAGTCCTATTCAGTCTGGGTTCTGGCCCATCACCTCTGAACCCACTCTCTTGAAGGTCATCAGTTCAGGTGTCTCTTTTCTGACTCGCTCATCTTTGGCTTCTCTGTAACATTCCATCCTCTCTACTTGAACTTTCTGTTTTCCACATTGTTGCTCTATTTTGGTTTTCTTCATTCTCTACTTTGATTTGACTGAGTATTTGTTGATGGCACTGTTATATTTTAAAAGGCTCTTTTTGCATGGTCTTCTTCACACTATTTAAATTGGCAAGTACTGTTTACAGTGTACAATTGACCCTTGAACAACATGGGTTTGAATGTACAAGCCCATTTACTTGTGGAATTTTTTCAATAAGTAGAGTACAGTACTGTCAGTGTATTTTCTCTTCCTTATGATCCCCTTAATGACATTTTCCTTTCTCTGGCTTCCTTTATTGTAGAATATAGTACAGTATATACAATACAAATAACATATAAAATATGTGTTAATCAACTGTTTATGTTAAAAGTAAGGCTTCCAGTCAACAGTAGGCTATTAGTAATTAAGCTTTTGGGGAGTCAAAATTTATATGTGGATTTCCAACTGTGTCAGGGGTTGGTGATCCTAATCCCCATGTTACTCAAGGGTCAACTATAGTTTTGAGCCCCAAAGTGTCCTGTTAATCTTTTTATCAAATTGAGAACTATCAGCAGAAAATATTTCTGGAACACCGACTATACCAAATGATTTTTTAAAAAAGATAAAGTTTGGTTAAACCAAGTCTAATATAACACTCTTCAAAAACCAAAGCTGAAAGATCACCAAAGAAAGCAGTGTGGGATTCAGGGGACCTCGTGATTGGTCTCAGCTCTACCCCATTTCCCTCTCTTTGTGAACCTCAGTTTCTTCCTCAGCAGATGGTGAGTTTGAGATCTCAAGTTCTCAACTTCTATTAGCCCCCTCCCTTGGCCAGTCTCCTTCCTGACCCTGCAGCTTCTGCTATCTCTGAGAATACCAGGCTCTGTTTTGAACTCCCAGTCATCGGAGACGAGGTATTGTCCCTTCCTTCTATTCACTGTTCTTTTGCCATGTCTGGCACCTCTAGGTCTTTTCTCTGTGTCCACTGTCCCACTGCCTCCACCTGTACAAGAAGGCTCTGGAGGCTCAATGTTCCCTGGTTTCAGACTTCTGTTCTGTGCCTCCTACCTGGACCACTGCAATACTTCTCAATTTGCCTCTACCCCCATCTGTCAGTCCTCCCATCTTATCTATCCTTGCCAGATTGATCTTCCCAAAGCACAATTCTGAACAGATTGCTTCTCTACTCAAAAACTTTCCACGCCTCCTAATTGCCCATGGGAGAGGTGAGATCAGTTTTAAAATCACATGGCCCTCTATAACATTTTTGAGCATGCATTCCCATTTTCCTATACTGATAAATTACATATATGTACTATATGTACTACTGTGCTCCTCTATTATACCCCATAAAACATACACAAGAGAAGAAATTAGAAAACAGAAGAAAGATGAGATAAAAAATCAATGTGACTAGAAGGTCTAATTTATGGTGTTCCCACACTCCAGTGGATCATCTCGTATATTCCTTGAGTCCTCTGGGATTCACAGGCCTCCCATAATCCCACTCCAACCTAGATCTGTAGCTACTTCAAGCTCTGAGATCATTCTGGTCTTTTCTCCTATTATCCCCTATGTGTACCTCTACACTCTGTCCACACTGATCTCCATGTTATTTCCTGGTCAAGCCTCCACACGTATCTCATAAATGGCTTCCTTCTCTACCTGTTAACAGTCTAGCATATTCTAGCTAGACTTTAAGGTCCAGCCCAGATGCCACCTTCTCCAGAAAGCCTGGTATGATCTCCTGTACCTGAATTTCCGTACTTTGCCCCTTCCATTCATGTCCTATGACACTTGCATCACCTGCTCTCTTATTAATACATAGTTGTTTATGATAACATCCTTAGTTCCTCAACTAGATCTAGAGTTCTGGGAAGGTACTGAAATATCCTATTTCATCTAAGTATCCCCCAAAGCCATCTATGACAGGTATTTTAATGGATGCGGGGTTTCTCGTGATATACTTGGCTCCCATCAATTGTTGTAGGGCCTATTCAGTGAATGTCTATGTACTGAACCTCCCAGGTACAAGAAACACCTTGGGGAACACACCTGTGACATACACCTTCAAAAGACTCAGGTATTGAAATAATTCCAATATAGAATCAATAGTGATGAGTATGGGAAAAGTACTGACAAACTATTATAAGAACTTAGAAAACGATGATGGAATACATGTCCAGCCACTCATGACCCTAATCGGGGGAACAGGATGGCACAGAATAAGCCCAGAAACAGAGGTCATTCACACCAGAAGAGCCCAGACCACCTCATGTCACTGAAGTTCTGAAAGTTTAGTGACTTGCCCCAGCCACCTAGCAGCAGAGTAAAACTGGAAGCCTGATCTATCTTCTGACTCCCAGTCCAGTGCTCCTGCTCCCATGTCTGTTCTAGATCCTAGGGCTAACAGATGGCTCCCTGCCACTCTCTCCAAGAACCTCTATATAGTATGCAAAAAAAAAAAAAAAAAATGTGGCTGTGTGCCACTCTCAGAGCAGTATCTGAGTTATGAAAGTGAGTTCTTTATGAGCACAGGCCAGGCTCAGAGGCACTGCTAGTGAGTGTGTGATGGGTAGAAAGTGGCTTACTCTGCCCAAGCCAGACAAACGAACAGTATGAGGCATGCTGGCAACTGTCTGTGCTCTGGAATAACATGCTAGGCACTGTCATGGTGCAGGCCTGTTTTCTTCCCAGAAACTGCCACTTTCATATAGGAACTAACTGGGCAATTGCTATTTCTGCAGTCTGCTTCAAGAGTGAATTCTTGCGCAGGTCAAAAAAGGAGGGGGTACTAGATGGACAGCTTATTGTGCATCAGGCAGTTTACATACATGATCTCATTTAAGTCTTAAAGCAACTGGGGTGCCTGGATGGCTTAGTCCTTAAGCTTCTGCCTTCGGCTCAGGTCATGATCCCAGTGTCCTAGGATCAAGCCCCACATGGGGCTCCCTGCTCAGCAGGAAGCCTGCTCCTCTCTCCCACTCCCCTTGCTTTTGTTCCCTCTCTTGCTGTGTCTCTGTCAAACAAGTAGAAAATATCTTAAAAAACAACAACTATAAGGGGCTATTTAGCCAAAACGGCTCCATTTCGGTTGAATAGCCATTGTGGTGTTTATGCAGTAAAACTTAAACTGTCCCTGCCTCCCTTCCACAAGGCACCACCTCCCCGCAGGGGACTTACTTAAAAACAAGTCCCGGAAACCAGTCCCAGGTAACAAAGCCCAAATACAAGGGTGGGTCAGGCCTGGTGGAGGTATCCAATCAGTGGGGCGTGCATACTGTCTCCCTAGCTACCAAGGTGTGTGGACCCCACCCTTTGGGCCCCAATTCTGACCAAGGTGATAGGATAGTTCAAATGTCTATTATGGGGTCAATGGTAACACAGTTGGTCACCTGTGTGTAACCTAGCATGACTGTGCAGCTTTCTCTGTGTGTTACAATCTAATTGGACACCTGTGTGTGGCGGAGCCCAACCACATGGCCTTTGCCCTTAAAAGCCAGCCTGTAAGGCAGAGAGGGGTCACCTCTTTGTAAGAGACGGCCATGGCCAGTCAATTTGATTCTTGATGCTTGGCGCGAAATAAAGCTTTGCTTGACCTTCGCTTGGTATCAGTCTCGCTCCTTTGATTACGGACCCAACACAACCACCTTGTGAAGTGGGACTATTACTGCCATTTGGTGGATGAAAAAATTTCTGAAAACATGAATAACTTGCTCAGAGTCACACAGCCTGGGCAGAGCTGGGCTCTGTGCTTCCACATGTCTGAGTCCAAGATCACAAGGCCACCCAGCCACCTTGCTCCTCTTGCTCCACCGTGTACTGGTTCACTTTCTGGCTCTTTTCTGCTCCACTCGATTCTCCAGAGAATCACTCAGGGCTGATGGGCAGCAGCCCCACTTCTTGCAGCCAGATGCAAACTTTTATTCTTGGCCTCGCCTTCCTAGCTACTTGCCCTTCCCACGACTAACTCGTGCCTCCTTGAGACATTTTAGCAGCAGTAAGCCATCAAGCTCAAGAGCAAGTACTTGCTTTTTGTCCCCCCCCCCCCACCCCCGCCGGGACATTACACCTACTAGAAGCCAGCCACACTGGGAGAGAGAATAAAACCAGAGTGACAGAGCTTCCCGGTGACACAGCAGTGCCAGGCGTGCAAAGAGTGGGGGGCCAGCTGGATGAGGCGTGGGTGGCAGCAGGCTCCTAACAGCCAAGCTGTTCTCTGCTTCTGAAAGCTCCCATGGCCTTCACACCCTCAGTGGCCCTGACCAAATTGTTCCCCTCCCACTCTTCAGCCTCAGGGCTGTCGGGCTGATTAGCAGCCCCCACCCTTCTTTGTTCCTGGGTTTCTGGAGCTGGGGGTGAGGGGTGGGAGGGGCTTCGAGTTCTTTGTGCATTCCCCATCTTCTCTGCAGGGCTACTCCTCAGGAATGTTCTTTGAAATGGCTCGTTCTCAGTCTGGCTCCTGTATGGGCAATCTTCCTCCTGTTTCATTCTCCAGAGGACTGTGCACTTGATCCAAGCCCCTGCTCAGGTAAACCTAGAGTACATGTGCTTTGTTGGTTCCCCGCCAGTGCCCAGCAGTGGAGTTGACTCAAGGGCCGTTGAAAGGATGACAATACCAATAAATAAGTGACCAGACTTGTCCCAAGTCTGTCCTGCTGATCAGTCATTTTTCTGCAATTAGCCCTCATGAAAGGACCCAGGAAGAGGGAAAAGGAAGTTGGATTTAACACATTCTGGGGAAAGGAGTCAGAATAAAAATGGATACCACTTTTTAAGTGTCCTATAAAGTGTTAGATATTTTGCAAAAATTATCTCAATCCATCCACTTATCTGCAAACTTCAATGTCTTTGCTTGTTGTGACCTTCAGGTCACAGATGAGGAAAGTGAGGCTCAGAGAGGTGAAACATTATTTCAGGCCACATTGCTGGTTGGCAGCAAAGGCAGAAGTCTAATTTAAGACCATGTACCTCCGGAGCCTGCCAACAGGGAGTAAGTTCTGGAGAGCAAGAACCGTGCTTCCTCACCTTTATATCTTCTACAGTGCCCAGCAAGGTGCCTGGATGCTCAAGAAACATGAGATGAGTGGAATCTGAAAGTAGGGGAGGTCTTGCATTCATTCATTCTTGCATTCATAACTCATTCAACAAATATTTTTTGAGTGCCTGCTATGAGCCAGATACTCCTCTGGGCACTGGGATACCGAAATGAAGAAATACATGGCATGACAGATGGTGAGAAATACTAAGGAGGACAATAAGGCAGACCAGGAGGATAAGAAGCATCAGGAAAAAGGCCTTAAAATTTTAAATAGAGAAGGTGACATTCACTGAGAAGGTGATCTGAGCAAACACTTTAAGGACATGAGGAAATAAATAATTAATAAATAATTTGGGTATATGTGGGAGGAAGATTCCAGGAAGAGATGAAAGCAAATGCAAAGGTACTGAGGTAGAGCAACCTTGGCTTGTTTGACAGCATAAAGAAGGCTATATAGCTGGAAAGGAATGACGAGGAGAGTAGCAAGAGATGAGGTTAGAGCGTAGAGGGAGGTACAGATGGTAATGACTGATTTTAACTCTGAGTAGGGGGTGGGGGAGCCATGAGGGATTGTAGAGCAGAATAGCGACATAATCTGACTTAAATTTTAACAGATTGCTCAGTATGAGTGTGAAGAATAGGGTTTAAAGGTCAAGAGCAGAAACAAGGAGCTCAGTTAGGTGACTATTACAATAATCTGGACAAACTATAGTAGTGCAGGTAAGGGTGGAAGCAGTGCCCGTGGTGAGGTAGGACTAGACTTTGGATATATTTTGAGGGTAGAAGTGGCAGGGTTTGCTGATGAATTGGACATGGGATGTGAGAGGAAAACTCAATGATGATTCCATAGTTTCAGACTGAAGAACCTGAAGAATGGAGTTGTCGTTTACAGGGGAAGACTGCCATAAAAACAGGCTTTACAGGGGCGCCTGGGTGGCTCAGTTGGTTAGGCGACTGCCTTTGGCTCAGGTCGTGGTCCTGGAGTCCTGGGATGGAGTCCCGCATCAGGTTCCCAGCTCCATGGGGAGTCTGCTTCTCCCTCTGACCTTCTCCCCTCTCATGCTCTCACTCTCTCTCTCAGATAAATAAATTAAAAAATATATTTAAAAAAAAAACAGGCTTTACAGGGGAAGATCAAAGAACTCAGTCTAGCTTATGTTAAGTATGAGACAGCAATTTGATTTTTCAATGGAAATATTAAGTTAGAGGGATGAAAGGAAAACCAGGACAGTGTAGTGTCCTGAAATCCAAGTGAAGGCAGTAGAGGAGGATCTGACCAACTGTGTCCAATGCTGTTGAGTAAAATGACTATTGAGTTCAGCTACATTGAGGTCCTTGGCTATCCTCACCAGTGGTTCTAGTGGAGGAGTGGGGGGTTTTGCTCTGATTGAAGGACTTCCAAGAAAGTGGGAAAAAGAGAAATTAGAGGCAATGATTATAAACAAATCTTTTGCACAGTTTTGCTATAAGGGACAGGAAAGAAATGAGGTAATTGGAGAACTGGAGTCAGGAGAACAATTTTAATATAGGACAAATGACAGTATGTTTATATGTTGATGAGAAAAACCTAGCAAAGAGTGGAAAGCTGATGTGAAGGACATACATATACATACACAGAGAGAGCAATGCTTCCCAATAGAGTAGAAGAGGATGGGAATGACTGCATCCCTGCAGGGGCTGAACTGACTAGGAGCATGGAGAACTCATTCCTAGTTATAGGATTGAAGGTACAGAGGTGTGTGAGGATCTTGTAGAAGATCTCTTCTGATTGTTTCTATTTTCTCAGTGAAGTAGAAAGCATGGTCGATGACTTAGAATGAGGACAGGAAAAGGAAAAGATCTGAAGAAAGAGGAAGGTATGATGGAGTCTTCTAGGATAGTAAGAGAATGCTTAAACTTGGCAAACATATAAATGGCTCATTTGGGACTTAGGGGAATATATGTTGAGAAACAAGTTCTTTAAAATGAGCTAAACTTCTAATAATGGAACAAATTATGGAAAAGCTAGAACATAGGGCTTTTCAAAGGCTTGAAATGGAAACGTTCTTACCTCATGTGGATCATATTGTTTGAGGCTCCCACCCTCATTAAACTCAGCCAAGACATCCTTTATCTTCTTGGAAGAATCTGGAGAGACATAACGCACATGTGAAATATTAGTGAATAGCTCATGGGAGCTGGGCCAAGTACATTCTCCCTGTCTAACCTTGGTTATGATGGCACCAATCCTCATTCCCAGGGCTATGTGGAAAAACGTCACCCTTATCTGCCCTTCTGCCCTCTTGTTTATTTTTTTCACTATAATCTCTCTCCTGTTGTATGAACTATCTTTCTAAAACACAGATAGGATCTGATCATGTTCCTACTCAATACACTTCAATGGATCTCAGTTTTCCCAGGATAAAGCTTAACTCCCTTGCTTGGTATATTAAGTATGTGGTGATTTGACCTAGGCCATTCCTCATCTCTTAACTTTAATCTTCTACTCCCCCACTTTTCAGCCCCATCAAATCACATTTCCATAGGTCCCTGATTACACTGCGTATTCATCCACTCCTTCATTATTTCATGGAGTCTCTTCTCTATGTTGTAAACTTCACTCAGTTCTTGATACCCAGCTCAAATGCCAACTCCTTTGTAAAGTCTTCCTTTATCAGTCAGAGTTCCCTCTCCTGCATCCCACATGACTTGTACACAATTCTATAACAGAGCTTGCCATATAGTGTTATAATTGCCTCTCTTACTCATCTCCTGCCCCAGTTCTACCTTAAGATCTGTAATTGGTTAGTGAGTCTTTGTATATCATATCACAGTCTGACACATAAGTAGGGTTCAGAAAACCAATATACTAGGTGACTACATAAAATCTGAGCAGAAATGTTAAAACATTTAATTTTTTGTTGATTAAATAAGATGGATGGGCATTAAGCCCAGTGATGCTCTGTCCTTGGTGCTGAAACAAAGACTCAGGGTCCGTGAAGCATAATGACTTAGAAAATTCTCCCTTCCATTGGAAATAATCTGGAAAATATGGCTTCTTTTTCTTCTTTTGAGTTTTATAAGGAAATTGGGAGTCTAGAAAAGGAATTCAATAATTGTCATTATAAACCCATCCTGAGTATATCCTGTGTAGTTACCAGAACTCTAGACATCAGAGAAAACCAGGGTCTCTGTGCTCTCCTTGTCTCACAGTACTGTGGATAATTAAGAGCTTCCCAAGCTCCATTACTGCCATGATTTGAACATCTGAGCAAGGGCAATGTTATTAAAAATTGACATAGTGTTCCTTAGTGCTTTTACAGAGGGCTACACTCTCTCATAGGACTGCATAAAGTAGATGTACACATGGGCTGGGCTGCTCTCCACGGCTCTGCTGACTTGGATTCGATCAAGCACAAGTTATAATCATTTTAGAATTGAGACATACTGAAATGCCACAGGAAAATGTTGATGTTGCCTAAAAATGGACACTTCTTCTTGAAATTCAAAACAGATGAAATTCAAAACTAATAGCTCGGTGAGATCCAGACAGCAGATGTCATCAATTTGGGCTGCTTCCATTCAATTCAGAAAACGCTATGGAGAGTGAGATGCTGCAAGGTACTATTGATGAACTAGCTGGGGAGATTATCTAAATAATTGTGCTAATGGCTAACCTCTTGTTGGGGGCCTTTACTGCATAGTTTCATATACTCTCTCCTGCCAATCCATGCACGTTTGGTTATATTTTCTTCAGTTTACAGATGAAGAAGCTGAAATTCAGAAAAATTAAGTGACTTGACTAAGAGGGTTTTAATTCAGGTCTAGTTTGGCTCAAAGTCTATATTACTTTCCTTTAAGCACTATTCACTGTTACTCCCCAAACCCTGGCTGACACAAGGGAAAATGTAATTAATACTATAGCTATAATACAGAAGCTCCATGAAGAACAGACCAGAGAAATAGAACGAGCAGGAAAGAAGTAAAATTAGGACGACAGTAAACTTGGGCGGGGTCCAAGGATGTCCCATACAGGAGGTAGCATTTGAGAGCTGAGGTGTAAAGAATGAGTGAGGCTTTAAAGATGGACATAAAGTGGAAAGACTATTCTAAGAAGGGACAGGGTGAACAAAGATACAGAGATGGGCATCCCAAGACATCTAGGAAAGGTCAGAACCAGAGAGTGGTTTGGGGCCAGATTTGTGGGAGTCTTGAGTGCCAAGCTAAGGACATTGATTTGAAATTGTTAAAGGCTTCCTGAATAGTGGAGTACCAAAATCAAGTCACTGTTTTCTAAAGGCCACTCTGGCAACAGAATGGAAGACAGCTTAGAATGAGGCCAGAGCTCAGTTAACATTACACATAAATTATGTTTAAATCAATCTATGGGCAGCTCAATTATTTAGAGAAGACTACATTTTAGAATCTGTTTTAATGGGAGATTTTTAGGCCAACCAGAGTGGCCAAATCTGGGCTGCACTAAAAAAAAGTACAAATTTGGAAGCAGGGTACCCTTGGTGTTGCTTCTGCAAGAGTAGTACAGAGCCAACATTTTGACTGAGAACCAGGGAAGTGATTTCACTTGAATTCATACTCTTGATATTATTGTCACATTTTGGAAATTCCACAGTTGATCCTAGCAGAAATCCTATTTTTGGTTCTAAGTGACTATATATTTGCAAAATCCTGATTTATATTTAAATGTATGCTATAAATGCATGCCACACACACACACACACACACACATACATACATATGTATATACACATATACAAGTATGTTCATCCTATGTTCACATTCAAATAAACAGGCTTTAAAAAGAAAAACACAAAATGTATTTTAAAATCTCTGATTAGTAGCCTAAAATTAAGTAGAAACAAAAATCCAGGAGATTTCTGGTTCCTAGATTTCCGTGAGGGTTGTTCTTTACCACACATTTACTTCCATTTGCTTTGTGGGCTTTAATGAGCTCATAGTGTCAACACCTGTCCCTTTAAAAAAAAAAAATGGAGAAAATCTAATTCTCAAATTTGAGAGCCATTCGTTTCTCCTGGGATGTCCTTTGATATTTTATTAGTTCTATTTTTTACAGGTTTCTGGGCTGGGTTTCTATTTGCCTGAGGAGGAGTAAGTGGGTACTGCTCCATTCTGTTTCATCTTACGACAGCTAGGAACAATGAGGGGCCTCTTCAGAACATTCCTTGATCTTATCCCAGGCACCATCTGTGGGTCCAACCACATATCCTCAGTAGAGAGCAGGAGTCTGTACAGTAGCATCGCCACCAGACTCAGAGGAGATCCAGTTCTATTCCTAAGCGTCTACAAAAGGGCCATGTCCACAGTTCTTTGTAAGAACTCCTATTTTATTTAGTGCTTACTGTATGCTAGACACCATCCTACTTATCTTATATCTTATTTAAATCTCCATAATTACTCTTATTTAAATCTCCATAATTACTCTCTAATGTAATAATGGTCCTTATTTTATTTTTAAAGATTTTATTTGAGAGAAAGAGAGGGAGAGAGCACAGCAGGTGGAAAGGCAGAGAGAGAAACAGACTCCCTGCTTAGCAGGGACGCCCCCACAAGTGGGGCTTGATCCCAGGACCCCAGGATCATGACCTGAGCTGAAGGCAGACATTCTACTGACTGAGTCCCCAGGCCTACCAGTGGTCCTTATTTTAGAGAAGAAAAAACCAAGGCTTGTGAAATTTAGATGATTCTTTCAGGGGCACACAGCTAGTGAGTGGGTGACTCTGATTTTTAGCATATTTAATAATGTGACACAGCTATTAGAGTCACGGATACATGAACATGAGGAAATCAGAAGATAAGGCCCTTCCTCTACAACAGTGCCTCTCAAACCTGGCTACCTGTCAGAACCACCTGAGAAGCCTACATACATTGAAACCCAGGCCTCACCTGAGACCACTTAAGTCAGCATCTCTTTGGAAACTCAGGAATCAAAATATTTTAAAGCTTCCTGGGGGTTCAAATGTACAGTCAAAGTTAAGAACTGCTGTTCTGTGAATGTAATTTTATTGTTAGAAATGAAGACTATCTTAAGAAGCAGCTAAACTTGTTGGATAATTATCGCAAAAGGAAGAAAAGTTTATAACTCTGCTAAATCCAAAATCAACTACACTTGGCAGACCTTCTCTATTGCTGAAGTGGACAAAACTAAGGAACTTTACATTCTGTAACTCGCACTGGCAGAACCATCAGCATGCAGTTTTACCCCAAATCAGGGGTCAAGAGCCTCTTTTCCATGATCAAGGTCACTAGTAGTAACAACTACCCTAAGAAGTTTTGATCCAAAATTGTCTCTTTATGCTTTATGTGCCAAGAATTCCGGGACCTTAACCAAACAGTTGTTCCTAGTGCTTAAGCACATTCAAAGCCTTTTTAAGGAGAAAATCTGGCCCAACTCACATGCACCTTTACTGCCATGCTTGTGTGGGAGAAGGATGCCCTCCAACTGAACAAGCAGACAAATTAGGAGATTCAGTGTTTACAGCAGAACGGCAGTGGTGCTGCCTAAACTTGAACCCAAAGTTTATGGGCCATCTTCTAGCTAAGAACACGAGTATGTGACACTAGTCAGACCATTAAACTCTGAAGTAACTATAAATCAACATTTTGAAATGGGAACCTGAAAACCCATATATGACCACGAAATTATAAGGTGAATAATGACTCTCCATGCCTCAAAGTCCCCCAAAAGCACCTCAGACTGAACACGTGCAGCAACTGCCTGAGGTTCCGGTTTAAATGCAGATTCTGATTCAGCAGGGACTGAGTCCAGGCCTGACATTCTGCATTTCAAGCAAGACCCTCAGTGACACCAATTACACAGGTGCATGGACCTCACTTTTGATAAAAAGGCCTTCAGTAACATTCTTGTGTATTTGTGGTTGAGTAGTAAGGCTTTGCCTGTCACAACATAGGCAAAACCATGAGGCTGAGGCTAGAGGAATATAGTCCATAGATTGAGAAGATTGAAAATGACTCAACCCTAGGAGGGAAAGACACAGGGGAAAAGAGAAAGTTGGCACATGAATGAGGGAAAAACCAACAACAACAACATCTAGATTTTCCTTCTTTCGATGATGGCTGGGATGTATGAGTAAGTTTCCTAAGTATTCCAGGGAGTCAAGAACACAGTGAGGTGCCCAAAAGCAAGAGTGGAGTTTCCCAAGGGTTCTGGAAAGATGGAGAATGAGGTGAGAAGAGAGATGCCAGTCCAGGAGCAATGCATCAAAAGGCCCACCTTTTCATCCAGGAGGAATCAGGCCCCAAAGGGGAATGTGGGAAACATGTGTAAGAAGCCCAGCTTTGGAAGCATTGACACATTCTCCCAGCTATGCTTCTTTCCCTGTGCACTGTTTCTGCCCAGCCTAGAGCCACTGCCTGGAATAAATTAACATTCAATAAAGGTTCATGGAATGAAGGAGGACTAGAAAAGGGATTGGGATTATTGTGCTTGTCCCATATGTTTTGTATTTCCAGGGGCATAGGGAGAAAAGCTGGACCATTGGTGGACAACCCTGCTGCATGGTAGACTCACCTGGTGAGCTTTAAACACCACTGATGCCTGGATCTTACACCTACAGATTATGACTCAGTGATCCTGGGGGTGGGGTGGGGTTATGTGTGGACAGGGCAGTGGAAGGGTTCAAAGCCTCCCAAGTATTTCTAGTGCACAGCCAAGGCTGAGGACCTCTGAGGTCTACAAATCTAACTACTGAGGGAGAACCAGTGGAGGTGGTTAATTCTGCACGGTGTTACATATAGAATAAGAGAAAACAACTTTACATCAAAAGTAGAGGGTTTGGGGGCTCATATCCGAGAACCCTCTTAAAGAAAGTGAGATTTTCTGATTCACCATAAGTGCTCTGAATGACTGGTATGGCTTATTTGTACAAGTGACATTGGTATTGATAGCAAAACTTCCTACTTCTTCTTCAAATAATTTGGCCTCATTAGTCATAGCCCACAGGAAGGTGGAGGAATGGATCAGACAATCTGCATCTTCTTGTGACTCAAGATGTGGTCCCTGGACCAGCAGCATCAGCAGCCTGGAAGCTTGTCCAAAATGCAGCATCTCAGAACTCTCCCAGACCTACTGAGTCAGAATTGGCATTTAACAAGATCTCCAGGAGATTCGTGTGCATATTCAAACCTGAGAGCTACTGTTCCATAGAAGCTATCCCTATCCATAGATTCTGACTGCTTGTGGGTAGAGGCCTTGTCATCAGAATGAAAGGAAGGCCAGCTATGCTGCAAGAGACATGAGGGAGAAATAGCCGTGGTTTCCTTCTGAGATGGAAACAATGAGCCATGACCCTTTATGGACCCAGGACTTCAAGAACATTGGATTAACCCTTACTCCACTGGCTCATGTAAATAATAAGGTTTCAATGAAGCTTACTTAGAGCCTTACATTGTTCCATAAACCAGCCCTAAACATTTTCTCTGGCTCCCATATTAACACTGACAGGTTTGAATTTTGAGCTGTAATTTACCTACATCTTAAAGTCAGAGACTTTGCGTTGATCTAATTCTAATGAAATATAGTTCTGAATAGCACAATTTATCTGATTCATTCTTTTTAAATGTACTTTAAAATTTTGCTCTATTATAGTTTAATTGGCATGCAAATATATAATATATACATTAATCCCTCCACTGTATCACTGAAGGCTGAGCTCCAGTGGGTACTTTTTATTTAATTTACTGGAACTGGATTGAAGCAAACTGAATTTGACCTGGGATTGAGAACTTTGGTTCTAATTCTTATTCTACCACTGACCTTCTGTGTGACCTTGGGGAAATCACTGAGCAATTCTCAGTGAATGAACATAGGACTCAGTGTTCTCATTGTAAAATGGGTAGGAGTTAGATCTGCTGATAGCTTAAAATTTCTCCCAGGTGTAAAAAGTCTGCAAAATCTAGCAACCATGGACTGATGTCGAAAATGTTTATTTAATTTCTTGGAGAATTAAAAGTTAAAATTGATGCTTTATCATTTTTTCCCTTTCTGAAAAAGCTGATAGCTTTGTCCTTGACAAATTATGGAAAAATAATCGCCTCTCCCCAAATATCAGGATTAGGACAATAATCCCATTATATCTCTATTTGAAGCTGTTAGAGGAGGGTCAGTAGGAGGCCTCCCCATGAGCTCATGCCCTCTGAGGTTGAAAAGAAACCTATTTCAGCATAGAAACTAAGTATTAGAAGGGCTAAGAAGGTCATTTAATCGACTGGACACCCAGGGAAAGAAAACTCAATTGCTTTGAAGTCAATTCTGTTCTATCTTGGGCAGGTCTGACCATTAGGCATCAAGGAATCCCTTGCTTTAAGTCTTTCTTTGATGATTTTCTCCCATTAGTCCTAGGGCTCCTTCCGGAAGCCATTCAAAATTAACTACACACCTCCTCCCCCAACAGCACTTTTTACTTATTTACTTTTTTGAATCGTCCCTTCTCCTGCAAACAGGCATAGTACTCGCAGGCACTTTTTCATTACCCTGCTGTGAGGCCCCTCACCATACTGGCTGCACTTCTCAAACACCTTCCGGTTTGTCCCTATCCATCGTACACTGTGGTGCCCAGGAATGAATTCAGCTCTCAAAGGGGTCTGATCAGGGTAGACAGAATGCGGGTATCAGTTTGCCTTACGACATACTGTGAGTCTATTAATACATCCTATGATCACAATCAGTGGTTTGGTTAAATAAAATAATGTATCAAAAGAAATCTCCCCAGCCCCTAGAAGTCTTGCTTCTGGAAAGTACTGAACAACACAGGAACACCTCATGATATACTGTGTGCTAGCTAGTCTCCAAAGAGCACTGTCCACAGTCTCCCTGTGCCCTGTGTGAGCTGCTCTCCCATGAGAAGCACAGTTCATCCCTCCCCCTCACTTTGCATCTGGCCAGCCCAGTGGAATGTGAAGACAGTTCTGTTTAGGGATCTCAGAGTCCAGGTGTTCAAAAGGCCTGCTTTTATGCTCTTGGGAGTCCGGGGCCACAGGTAAGAAGTCCAGGCTAGCTGGTTGGAGAAAGAGGCCACATGGAGAGGCCCTGGGAGATGACAAACATTTGGGAGAAAGCAGTCCCATGGAGGAACACTGAAGTAGGTAACAGCATGGCAGTGAGTAAGCCTACTGGACCCTCTGAGGCATCCTACCTGAAGCCCCACACACCTTGGAGAGGGGACCAGCCATCCCCGCTGGGCTTCATCCAGATTCCCAAGCCACAGAATCACGGGAAAAAACAAAATGGCTGTTATAACACACGAGGTTGAAGTTGTTTTGATGCAGCAGTAGATAACTGGATTGAACAGATAATTGTTAGGGTGAAGAGAACAGCATACGAAATAGCCTCAAATGTCTATTTTACACATACGCACATGCACACTCACGTAGTGGTTATCTCTGGGAGACAGTATCATGGGTAGCTTTACATTTCATCTGTTTTCATTTTTATACTTGTTTTTATTTTGAGACAAAAATATTCTTAATATTATAGTAAGTTTTTTACAAGCATTTTACTGAATCACATTAAGCTTACCAGATGTGTGTGTGTGTGTGTGTGTGTGTGTGAACATATAAAATACTTATCTACATCTCCAAGGGCAGTTTTAACATGGACTTCCCCCCACCCAGCAGAAGGCCACCAGAAAGGTATAGGGGTTTTGTTATATAAACAGAATACACCAAGAGCCTCTTATCCTGAAATTCTTGGCCCCTCCTAACTGGTAACCTCCCCGGGGAAAGTTCCCCATTCTTGGGCTGTACACTTTGGCTATTCCACTACCGCGAAGCTCCTGTTTATGTAGTTATGGAAGAGCAGTTGCTATGGTAATGCAATCTGACTGAATACCAGCATGTGTCTAAAATTGGCAGAAGTGCCTTTTCCAGGGTTTCCTCTGAGGATTAACCATTTTCTAAGAACTGTAGCTTTTTTCCCTCTCCTGTTACAACAACAGCTCCAGGGCACCTTGTCCAGTCCCGGTATGCAAACAAGATGAGGAGGGGTCAGAAAAGGACAAAGCTGATGGTTGAAAAAGAGACCCAAGCCAAAAAGGACCCCTTCCTTGTAGATACTCCAGTTTCTTCTTGACCCCTGCCTCCTGTACTGCTTTGCCACATGTGGACCCCTCTGTCCCTCTGCTCCCTCTACCCACTACTCTTTTTGCCAGGCCATCTTGTGGGTTCTTCTGTCTTCTTCTGACTCCTTTCCCTTCTCTGACCACAGGCTGCAGGCAGACCCTTGGCCCTCATGTACTTGCTATATGAAGTGCTTTCATTCTTGTTGTTGTCCCCTCCTTGCTGCTTCCACACAATGATTTCCATGTCAGAGCTGGAGCCTAGCTCTCCTTCCCACTCTCTTCCCATCACCAGTCCTCCCAGGCCCGTAAGATATCTCACTTGGAAAGCAGTGTCCTCCACAATGGGCACTTATTTATAATTCCAGTTCTTGCCCTTAATCCTTTCTTACCACCACCACGGGCCCTAGGCTCTGAGTCTGTGACCTGACTGCAGTCCTCGGAAGCTACCATGATGACCACTCTTCCCTGCCTTCCCAAGCCACTTCCTCTGCCTGCAGTGCTCTCCCTCACTCTCTCCCCCTAGTGTTTCTGGCATCTGGAAACCAGCCCTTCGTCTGGAAGCCTCCCACCAGGCTAGGCAAGGTCTCCTCCTCGGCGCTCCCCTCTCCTTAGCACCTGTCATACGGAACATCATCATCGTTTGAGTCCCAGCTATCTCTCCCTACTAGGCAGGGAGCTCCTTGAGGGCTGGGCTCGCGTCTCCCTCATTGATGGTTCCCTGGAACCTGGTGTGTCTGAATGTAGAAGTGGATGTGTCATCACCATCCCCAAATCAACCTTGCCAACCCATCCCCACCAGCCTTGAATACTAATGTCGGCATCTGCCCTGGGTCCACAGTCTCCGGAGGTATCTCTGCTGGCTTCCATTCGTTCTTCCAACACAGGTTTCCGCAGGTCAGCATTGCCACAGTCCTTCCTAGCCTCGATACTCAGCTCAGACTAGATTTCATCCCACAGGCCCTGCTCTACCTCTCTGATCTGGCAGCTTCTATATTCAGGCCACCAGATCGATGGCTCTGAACTCGGCGACCTTGGTCCCAACCCATGCTTTGACCCAAGGCCTCCTACTATCCCTACTCTCCTCTCCTTCTCTCCAAAGAGCTCATAGGTTCTCCTCACCACCCATACACAACCCTCTCTGTGCCTCTCTCCCTTTGTTTCTGTTGTTTCTCGCCCTCCCCCACTATCTACCTAGTACTCACATTTTACACTTCTGTCCTCCATAGAAGTCCTCCCAGCTGAATCCTCTGTTGTTGGGTAAATTGTATCCCCTCCCCTGCAAACTCATATGTTGAAGTCTTGACCCCCGTCCCAGTGCCTCAGAATATGACCTTATTTGGAAACAGGATTCTTACAGATGTAGCTAGTTAAGATAAAGTTATACTGGAATAGGGTGGGTCTAATCCAATATGACTGTGTCCATATAAAAAGGGAAATTTGGATATGGACACACATACATGCATACACACATACACTTAGGGAAAATGTCACGGAGAGACAGGGAGAAGGCAGCCATCTACAAGCCAAGGACAGAAACCTAGAACACATTCTTCCCTTACAGTCCTCAGGAGGAACCAACCCTGCTGATATCTTGACCTTGCACTTCTAACCTCCAGAACCATTAGATACTTTCTGTGGCTCTAAACCACCCAGATTGTGAGTACTTTGTCACAGGAACCTAGCAAACTAATACACTCCCCATACCAATTTCCCGTAGCTTTCAATTCCCTTCTCCCTTGTGTGCTCAATTGAGACAGCTCTGCCAGAGGCATTTGCCTGCTGCCTTAATCCTGCCCTTTGCTTGTGTTATGAACACATCTCTGATTCCCTAACCACATTCTGATTCTTCAAGAGCAAACCTTTTCTTAGTGCTTCCTTTTCATCCCTGACAGGGCCTGGCACTTGGATGACATACAGAGTGTGCTGAATTACATGGAATTTACCCCAGAAGGTGACACCTTGCTCCTTGTCAATACATTACAGAGTCTCTCGAAGCCCATCCAGGTCAGACAGGAGGCCATGGGCTTTAGGGAGCCAAGAGGGAGACTGACCAGAAGTCCCATGAGGGGTTCCAGTTGACTGTGGGGAACACAGCGTCATGGGTGTCAGGCCTGGGAGGAATCACAGGAAGAGATCATCTAGTCCAACTCTTTCATCATGCAGAAGAGGACACAGGCTCTGGAGGGTTTGAGGAGGTCACATCACAGAAAGCAAGAGCCACAGGTGGTACTGGAGTCCAATCATTAGATTCCCAGACCAGTACTGTGGACGAGAGCTGCTGGCCCCCTGGGAGCAGGGCAGGCTGCCAAAAGGGTACACAAGGGCTCCCTGGACAAGCGTTGTAGGGCAAGTCAACTTGCCAGCAGCCTAGTGATTTACAAAAGCGCTAGTATAATTAATAGGAAGGGAGAGGTGATTAGAACAAAGGGACGGGGCAGGCATGCCATGGAGAGGTCTGCCCAGCAAAGGGCTCTTGTAAAACGCTGGGGTCACTGCACAAACACTATAGTCACCACGTGTGCTGAGGGCAGTGGTCCAGTGGAGTTCCTGCCCTGGCAAATTCCCATCTTGTCAGGATTAGGAGTAGCCTAGGGAGGGCCCAGCTGATGTGCCCCCATGGGAGCACTGGCCTTGTCATCGTGCGTCCTGACGCACTGCAATTGTTCCTGGGTATAACCACCAGGAAACCAAGAGCCCCCATCGAAAGGTCAGGCTTATTCAGAACAAAGTCAAAAGAAAGAGACACACATCAGAATTCTATATCTTACTGAAAAAAGGCCCTGGGTCCAAACACAAGAGTATATTAAAGCCAGTGACTAAGTAACCTTATAACTATGCAGCCTTCAGCCTTTCAAAAATTATGTTATAAACAGGTGTTAATGACTTGAGAAAATACTGTATTATGTTAGGCAGAAAATGTAGACTAAAAAAAAAAAAAGGCACTTGTATACTCAGGAACTCAACCACATAACACAATAAGCACAGGAGGGCAGTACTCCAAAATGTTCATGAGTTTGGCTGTGATTTTTAACCTATTCTTTATTTTTTCCCTTGTATATTCCTAATTTCTATGGTGAGTGGGTATCATCTATAGAGTATAAAGATAATCACTTTTATGTTTAAGGACACCTGTTCTGTTTTTATAAGGAAATACAACATGTCCCAACCTCATTCTCTGTGGCTTTGCAACAATTACACCACTGGGCTCTCTCCAGAAATGTTCTCCCCCACCAAGAGGAAATCCTGACCCAGGTGGATCAATCCATTTACTCACACTCTGAATATTTCTGGAGTTGGTCAAATTCTTCCGGCGTGAGGGAGACCCACCGTTCTTCACTCATCTTTAAGCTGGGTGTGAGCGCTTGAGGCCGGCGATGGAGCTTTGCTCACCAGGGTGAAGCTGAGGCCCAGCCCAGGGCCTGGTTCATTGCAGGCAGGTGATGGACTGGCCCTTCGGGAGACTCTGAGGACCCACGGGTCACTGGCAGTGGTGGGCCCCTTTCAGCAGATGCGAGAAGGCCTGTGCTAGTGCTCCAACAGCATGCTTCTATCTGTAGTCAAGGTAGTCAGAAATCCTGTCTCCTCCTGGGCAGAAGTAGAAAAGACATTGTGAATGCGAGGGTTAGAATCTGTAAGTCACCCTTTCTTACATAAGAAATCCCCAACTGTTCTCTGGGGAAAGACCTACAGGAGGCAGTGGTTCCCAGGGTGTGTGTGAGGGGTCTCCTCAGGGAAGTCTGTAGAGGTCATACAGACCAGACCAGCACAATTCCAATTGAGTGGCCTGTCTGAATTAGTGCTCACATGCTACCAATCAGGAAATTTTACATGTCTCATAGGAAAGGTGTAGTAGGACCACCTGAGGGCATCCTCAAGGTGTGAAAACACCTCAGGCTATCAGATGCCTCATGAGTTAAGTAGGGGCAGTACTTATCAGCTGTGATTTGAAAGCTAAGCCAGTCTCTCCTCCATGGATTTCTAAATTCCACCATTACTCTGGACATTCAAATACCCCCAAGGCTGGCTAACATCCCAGTGACTGAAGTGGTTTCCTACAAAGGTAATTAGAGGGAATTCCTTTCCGCCCCAGTGCAGGGGAACTTGTGGGAGGGAAAGGGGATGGATTCAGACAGAAGCTTAGCATCTTTTCCTTGGAGCCCCTCCTAGCATGGTGAGCTCTGGCAGTCAGTCATACCCTCAGCATTTAAAGACACCAAATAGGGGGCGCCTGGGTGGCTCAGTGGGTTAAGCTGCTGCCTTTGGTTCAGGTCATGATCTCAGGGTCCTGGGATCGAGTCCCACATCAGGTTCTCTGCTCAGCAGGGAGCCTGCTTCTCTCTCTCTCTGCCTGCCTCTCTGCCTATTTGTGTTCTCTGTCTGAGATAATAAATAAATAAAATCTTTTTAAAAAATGAAAAAATAAAAAAAATAAAAACACCAAATAGAATAGGATAGAGTGGGATGATATTAAATGGAGTTGAAAATAAGAGCACATCTCCTTTCATACATACATGTTTATTGATCATAATGTAAAAATGTATTCCTTATTCTGGATTCAGGTTTTAAAAAAATGTTGGAAAGCCACCAGCCTAATAGGGGGAGAAATACAGACCGACATTACCAAAGAAGCTTGATTCTTGTAAAACAGGATCCATGCTGGGGGGGTCAGACATCAAGTTAAGTCTGGGAGCCTGGAGCCTATGAGGGATAGTGGAGGGGCTGGATGAGACCACCTGGTGAGGAGGCGGGTTTGTGCAGCTATCTGGGGGAGCTCGTGGACTTGGTTGGTGTGGACTTCGAGGGCAGGCCAGAAGCTAAAGGGAAGAGGCAGGAAGGAGGCTCTGGAAGGAGGACCTTCAACCAATCAGAGATCTCCACCAGCAGGTGGGAATGCATGGCAAGGGAGTGAGATGTCTGCATCCCCAAGAGCACAAGTTCTAGTTTGTCTTCTTAAAACATCCAATTCTCTCCCTAATCCATTGCCCATCTGGATTCTGCTCCTTGATACCTGCTCTCGCCAGGGTCTCTGAGACACAACTGTCAAATCCAGTTGGCATTTTCAGGCCTTCCTCGCTTCGTTTGCTTCTCTCTGCAACCTCTGCCATGGCAGGAAACCATCCCCTGGAAACAATCTTATCTTACGGAGTGTTCCCCCTCAGTCTCCTTCCACTTCTTTGGCCATCATTAAATACTGGCATTTCCCAAATCCCAACCTGGCCCTCTCCTGGCTCCATATTCCTTCCCTGAGGGGCCTACTGCCACAGCTCCAGTGACCCCAGGCACGCTGCCACCTAGCCCTGAATTCTTTCCTCAATCCAGATCTGAATATCCACTGTCTGCTGTGATTCCTCTGTATGTCCCAGACCATCCCAAATCAGCACGTTCCCATGGCCTCAACCTGCCCCTCCTGTATATTCTGGTTGCACACTGAGATGAGCGAGGACACAGGCCAGAAGCCCGAGGCTCAGCCTCAGCTCTTTCCCCTTCCTCTCCTGCCAAAGACAGGCACGGCTCTCCAGAGTGACTGTCCATTGTGTGTCCCCTCCTCTCTGTCATGCCAGCTTCATCAGCTCAGACCCTCATTGTCTCATGCCCAGTCTCTACCAATGACCTCCTGATGGGCTCCCTGCCTTGGCTTTTACTCTCCTGCCCTGGGTCTGCTCTAAATGGCCTGAGAGAGTTAACATCTCTCCCAGCAACAAAATTCTTCAGTGGTTTTCTATGGCCTACAGAATAAAATGTAATCTTCTTTTTATGATACACAAAGCTCTTTAAGATCCGCCCTCTGATGATCAATTCAGTCCAAAAGTGAGGGGTGACCTTTAGAAACATTTTCCATCATACCAGGGAATTCAACGTTACCACCGATGTTACTTTGGCTGTGGCTGTCATTTAGAGAACACTTACTGTACCCTACGTGCTTTAAAGAGATTAGCCCATTTGTTCTCCCAATGAACATGTACGTTCAGCATCGCCTTCCCTATTTTTAGATGAGGAAAATGAGGCCAGGTGTTCAGTAAATATGGTGCAGAAAAAGAAGGAGCCTCCAAGCTTTTAAGAATGCCTCTTTGGCCGTATCATTCTGCATACTTCCAGAAACACAGAGGTAGGTCAGAGGGGACTAAGAGACGTGTTGCCTGAGAGAATACCATGGAACTCCAAGTCAGAAGACAGAGGCTTTAAAACCCGCTCTACCACCTCCTATTTTCTATTTGACATTAGACAAATTTTGTTTCTTGATCCTTGGTTTCTTCCCTTCAAAAATGGGGATACTAATAAAAATCTCACTCAGCTAGTACTAGGAGTAAGTTAATATATACAAAAACCAAACAGAGAACCCCCAAACCTCACCTAACATAATGCCTAATATGCAATGGGCGCTCAATAAGTAATCATCATTATCATCCTAATTGCAAATACAACACTTGCAATATGACTTAAGCGATCAGCTGACAGAAGTTGGGGGCAAAGTCTTCTTGCTGTGCCGCAGATTTCCAAACTTGATCCTCTGCTCCAAGCTGTTGTAATTTTATAATTGCTCATCAAATGTTATCCACGAGTTTTAGCATCCACTGATGATTCTTGCCTGGATTAATTATTTTATTATTTTTCTTATTTATTTTTTAGGGAGAGGGAGAGTGTGCAAGTGGAGGAGGGTGCAGAGGGAGAGGGCGAATCTTAAACAGCCTCCACACCCAGTGCAGAGTCCAGCTCAGACCTCAACGCCATGACCCTGAGATTACAACTTGTGCCAAAATCAAGAGTCAGATGCTTAATCAAATGAGCCACCTCTGTGGTATCCCTAGATTATTATTATGATAGAGATAGATAAGAGTTGGAGATAGAGATATGATATGATAGAATTTCTAATTCTATCACTCCCTTTGTATTTATTAGTTTGGATTCTACTGTAAGGAAGAGCTTTCTATTTCTTTATATCAGTTTACTCATATATTTTTTATATTATAAATGTTATATATATATAAACTATAAACACATAGGTAAATATCTATATAAATAAGTATGAACATATGTTATGTTTACATATTAGATATATATTTATTTATATTAATGGGTTCTTATTTTATTCAGGGGATTATAATCCATCACTATCATTACTTGTTTTGATTGGAATTGTCCCAGATTTGGCCAGTGGAAGCTCATTCAAGTTGATTTCTTGTTCTTCAGACATCTTCTCATCATTCTTTGAGTACATCTTTATTTTCTAGTACTACAAGATGTTTCGGTCTCACCCTGCATTTCCTCAGTTGTCCTGAAATCAGTCATTTCTTCAAAGCACAGATTCCTTTCACTGGAGAATAGTATTTGAAACCAAGTTTTGGGCACTAGGTATGTGCATTGTTACTGGGGTGTTGTAGCTTCTAGACTTTATCAGGGCCTGGAAATACATGCAGGTATACACACACATCTCATCTCTGGCTGGCTGGCTGTCTACCCAGCCATCTGTTCATGTAAAAAACCCCAAGTTCATACTCAGACCTCCAGCCATAGTCAAATATTACAGTGTCAACTCTAGACTTCTCCTCATTACATATTTTTCAGCTCCCTTCTCCAACAAACTTCATTTCCATTATCTACAACATATTTATTTGCTCAATCCGTAAATACACAGAAAGGAGCTTCAGAATTGCTAGTCACAACTCTGTGAAAAACAAAAAAGAGTTTGAGATTTGTTAACAGTTCTTTTGTTTTCAGCCAACAAAGCATGTCTTCCAGGTCCTATTTGCAAAAGTTACTTAGATCCGTTCTTTCACACTTCTATTCATTTCTGTTTGTAGTTCACTCTAGGGTTTTCCCCTCCATTCCCAATGATTCTTTTTTTAATATGGTTTCTTTAGAGAGGCTTGGCTGCCCCCATTCCTTTTACTCTGTGCCCATCCCTCTCGTTTCCATCTTATTGCCACTCACCCCTTCTAGTTTCTAGTTTATCTTCCCTGTTTATTTTTGCACCAATGAACAGATTATTGGGTATATTTTTATTTTCCCTTCTTTATTATACTCAAGACAGTCTTTTTTTTTTTTTTTTTTTGACAGAGGGAGAGAGATCACAAGTAGGCAGGGAGGCAGGCAGAGAGAGAGGGGGGCAGGCTCCCCGCTGAGCAGAGAGCCCGACGTGGGGCTCGATCCCGGGACCCCAGGATCATGACCTGAGCTGAAGGCAGAGGCTTAACCCACTGAGCCACCCAGGTGCCCCCACTCAAGACAGTCTTTTGCACACTGTTCTGTTCGCTTAACAATATATCCCATGAACCATTCTGTATTGGTTTATAGAGATTTTTCTCAGAACTAAATTGGACCCCAACACTTATTGGCTTGAAAACCTTCAGTGGCTTCTCTTGGACTCTTTTGGGCAGAGTTTTTTTGCCAGTTCCAGAAAAAATCTGTTACCTGTGGTACAACTCACCTCCCCATCTTCACTCCAATTATCTCCTGCCCCACACACTCCACATTCCAGCCAAATCATCCTACTGTCTCCTCCTGGCACCAGGCCCAGCACATGGCATGTGGCAGCATCTCATAGGCATTAGTTAGTGGACTGACAAACACACTGCGCCTTTAATCTACCAGGAATGTCCTTCGCTCTCTCCTTCCCATAACAAACCACTACTCATATCTGGGTCCAGATTAAAAGGTCATTTCTCTTCTCCAGTTTTTTTCAACTCTGTGAGCAAACTAAGCTGTTCTCCCAGCTGTTCCCATAGAACACACAAGTCCTCTATGCTTCATTCTTGTGGTGGCTGTCAGTCCCATGCAGGAGACAGACACCCCGACCGATAATTAACACACAGGATGGGAAGCATGGTGGTGCAGACAGGTACAGGCGACAAGGAGGCCCTCTTGTAGCAGCCACAGGGGCATGGAAAGACGTGTGAAGGAGCTGAGAAGGAGTAACCAGGTGAAGAGGTATATTTTGCAATTATTCAACAAATACTTATTATCTTCCCTGTTGCATGGTAGTTCAGTGCTTGGCTTCAGGGAGGAAGAAGCTGCCCTATTTCTCTCCATCGGGAGAAGTTAGGGGCCCGACTGTCCAGATGGTCACTGCTGACCACACTCCCACGTGATGGCCCCTCTGGTTTTCTGCCTTCGGCAGAGACAGCAGCCACCACGCAAGAGGTTTGCTCCCGACATCACTGAGCACATCCCTTTCAGCAGTCTGCCCGACACGCCCCCTCGGCGGCCCTGTAGAGTATGCACAATCTTCTTATTACCATCCTGAATATCTTTCCTGACAGGGGAAAATGTAATGGCGTTTTCTAAATAACACTCAGATTGGGTATTGTCAGGCTTGGATGGGAGAAGAGTGTTTTACGACCCGACGGAGATGCCGTTCTGAGCACTTGCTTCAGCTTCCCCGGGCTCCTGTGACCTTGTCTGTCAAATGAGGGGGTGGGAAAAATGTCTGCGAACACATTTTCTAGCTCTGCAATTTCAGATCCCAGATCAAACTCTATTTGTTCTGTACAGATGTCAGCATGGAAATCACGAGTCAGAAGGAAGACGGCATATTCAATGGGTATTGACTAGAGCCCCAGGTCTCTATTCATCCGAATGAATCAGCCACAGCCAATTACCCAGAACAAACACCTCTTCATCTCCTCTTTGCTCTCATAAAAACATTAATTCATGAACATGGCATCAGATTGGGGGATCTTATTCGTATGCACCCAGTGATTTATAACAAACCCATAATAAGTACTTTTTTCTACGGGAAGAATGACTAAGAGCTAGAAAGATATCAAACTTATGGTAAGTCCCATCTTGATAACTGTCCTATCTCTGGCCTTGTGCTCCTGCTGATCCCTCTTAAACTCTGTAATTCCTGTACTGCTTTTGGAGTTCAGTCCCAGTGTCCCCTGCCCTAAGAAGCCCCCTTTAATGGCCTGGCCAGGCCTGGGCTTGTCTTCTCTGCTCTTCACTAGTTCCTGGGCACTTGCCACACTGAATATACCTCCTATCCTACGTAAGCCCTCCCGCCCAACAAGCAGGCTCTTAGGCTGTTCTGGCTGTGGTTCTGGACACGGAAGACAAGAAGCTATTTTGGATCTGGCCCCTCGGCGGACGTGATGTGGAGCAGAAAGAAGTTGTCCCCACTGAGCCCTGTCTAAATGCCTCATGCACAGAATGATTCTGAATAATACAATGACGGTCGAGCCACTGAATTCTTGGGCAGTTAATCATGCATTCACAGATCACTAAAACTACACAAGCCCTTCTGGGTGCAGAGGACGCGTATACCTGTATAGCAAGAGAATATGCATGATTCATGCTCAAACTGCAACTTGCTTGTGTCTTAAAATCTAGTAATTGGAAAATTATAGGCCTCAAATATTTGTGAGGAAGATATGTGTCACTACATGCTGTTAGGTTAACCAAATATCCCCCACAGGCTAATACGGTAATGATGAAGGTAAATGAACTCTGATTTCTAATTAAAAGGCAAGCCTAGCAGTCGCTGAACACCACGACCACTCAAAGCAAGTCTGATGCTGCAAGACAACATGACTTTCCCCCAGGTTTCACATTCACTTGCTGAGTGAAGAGGCAGCAGTGGCTGAGTGTTGAAAAGCAGCTGGACCCCACAGATAACTGAATTAGAGCCCTGTGGGGAACTTAGTAATGAGCTAATTTGAGTTTATGAATAGCAAATATGAGTAATCCCTAATAACTCATTTAACAAATTACTAGGCTACACTCCTTATACAGACATAAAAATAAAAGTCTGGGGATGGCATGCTACCCAGAACAATTCAGAGAAAACTTATAGTTAAGAGACTTTGCATCTCACTCGCAGCCTCAGACTGAGCCTAAGGATCCCTGCTCTGGGGGTGTGGGGGTGTGGAAATGTCCAGGGGAATGAAGCTGCCCGGGTGTGGGATGGGGGGTCTGGTACCCAGGAGAGGTGTGCAGTCTCCAGGGAGAAGCGGAGACCTGTTCCTTGAGGGGGGCTGCCTTTGGCACATGCAGGCAGGGTCAGGTGGGGGAGTATTTATAGCCCAGGGGTGTCCGGGCAAGAGTGTGGGTCACTCATTCATGTTATTATTCACCCGTTCAATATATCACTCTAACAATAAGCCACAGCAGGAACCTCCATTTCTAGACTACCACACACCCCGTGCTTTGCACACTTTGTCTGCCTTAGTCACCAAACCCTGTGAGGAAGGTCCTTTCTATGCCTAGTTTACAGTGGCGAGATCTATCCCAGAGTGATTCTCCCAAGTTCACCCATCAGTAGGTGACCGAACTGGTATTTGAACCCAAGTCTGTTTAGTCCCAAAGTCCATGATCTTTCCATTCATTATAATATAATATAATGAATAAGTGCCATGCCCTGTGTTAGGTGCTGATGCCATTGATAAGCCAACTAGGGAGGGCTTACACCCTCATCCTCAAACTGGAAGGTGAAGTGGAAGCCAGAGGGAAAACCTTGGCATGGTCCCGGAAAGCCAACAGTATTTGAGGAAAATAACTACATTATATTGGGCACAAACACAGACTGGAACGGAAGAATGTGAAATATGCAGGGAGTTTGGGGAAAAACATGAGACTTCAAAAAAAAAAAACTGCTCTTAAATTTGGGTCATCTCTGTTCTCTCCACATGGGAGAATGTAGTCTTGTCTTGGCCACTAGGGGCGCTACAAGGGAAATGCTAAGGAAAGGGGGTTGCAAAGAGCAACACCATGGCCTGATTTCACTCCAGAGCTTGGAGGAGGTGGGGGGTATGTGCTGGATTTTGAGGGGAAGCCTCCTTCAGGAAATTACTGCTTGGGGAAAATGACTCCTATCCAGTGTCAGGGAGCCTTCTTCCCAAAGCTTTAAGCACCAGTCTGGTGTTGAAAATAGACCAGAATTTAAATCTTGGCTCTACCACCTACAACTATGTGACATTAAACACGTGATTCTTCATCTCTTAATGAAAATAATAATAATAATGGTAACACATGTTTCACAGGTATGAGAATGATTTGTATAAAGTTTTATGAAAGTCTTAGCAAGTAAAATTTCCTAACAGTGGTTCTTAAAGCATGGTCCTCTCACCAGCACCTACTGGTATTGCCAGGAAGATCGAAGAAAAGCATATTTCTGGAACACACCATGGACCTCCGGAAATTTAGGGTGGCCCACAATCTGTTTTTCGGAGCCCTGGAGATTCTGATGCATGCCAGTATTTTGTAACCTCTGCTTTACCTTAATGTAATGGACAGGACTAAGATGAGAAGCTTGGGGGTGCCTGGGTGGCTCAGTGGGTTAAAGCCTCTGCCTTTGGCTTTGGTCATGATCCCAGGGTCCTGGGATCAAGCCCTACTTTGTGCTCTCTGTTCAGTGGGGAGCCTGCTTCCCCCTACTTGTGATCTCTATCTGCCTAATAAATAAATAAATCCTGGGAAAAAAAGAGAGAGAGAGAGAGAGAGAGAAGCTTGGGATACCTGGAGTTATTCCTTCTCCTTAGGAGGCCCCTAAAGCAGACAGATTTCAGATCTCTCAGTTCCACTTTCCCAAGGCAGGAAAACATTCTCGGGAAGCTAGAGCTCTGTGACTGCCAGATGCCTGTTATCCTGCCTAGTTACTAAAATTCTCATGTTTTGATTTATATTCCCTGCAGAATTTTCCCTTCTTTACAATCTGGATCATATTCCTCCTGTGACATTTTGTGCCAAATGTATCATCTGGAGAGGGTACAGAACAGATAACAGGAGTTTCCTACCATAAAGCGAAGGGCAAAACCCAACAAACAGAAAAGCCTGGAAGGGTGAGAAAGTGGCAGGTCCCTTCACACCACAGCTCATTCCTGCATCAGAAATGGACCTGTCAGGGAAGGGACACGGCAAGGCATGAGTATTGGGCTTGGCAGATCTAGAAGAGAGCATTGGAAAACACAGCATGACGTGCAGCGTGCTTGTGATGATGTGTATGGTAACAATAACCACAACAAAACCACACCAAAGCAACAACATTCACATTTGGAACAGTGTGTGAAACCCCATTTAGTTTGGAGAGGCCCCACAGACCAGGAGGAGCCCTGGTGAGCTGGCCCGGGAGCATTCTCTACTTCTTTCTCCTCTCCCTCCTCTGCAGCTCTCCGCCTCCCATTCTCTGATTCTTCTTTCTGTTCCTTTCCTCCCACTTTCTGCTTCTCATAACAACCTCAGCGACAGCTACCATTCATGGAGAATCTACTGCCTTTCTACATGAACAGGATCCTCGGAAAAATCTTTCAAAGTAAGAATTATTATGCCACCGTGCCTAGCATCAGACTCTTTGCAGGCAGCTGAGCCATCATTCAATTCCAAGTCAGGCTGAACACTAAGTAAGATCATGAATACCATTTCTAGATTATAAACTGCCTGAGGATCAGTTTTCTGCCTCATCTGAGGATCCCAGGCCTTAGTTTATAAAAGGTTCTGAGCTGTCAGGTGCCTCTTCCTCTACCAACTTCAGAGTCCCTATGGGTAATCACTAAATAATAATTAAGCACCATGGACAACGGCACCCAGGGTGCTTACATCTCTGACTCCAGACAACATGCTCCTGGATGGCCCTCCTCACCCCAGAGGTGTCTAGGCCCCAATCTGAAAAACACCTCGTCAATAAAAACTAACTTTTATAACATGCCAGACTGTCTTAATTAATTCACGTGAATTATCTGGCTAACTACTCATAACCACCCTATGAGGTAGATACAAATATTTTGCCCATTGTAAAGATGAGAAAACCGAAGCACAAAGGTTTAAGGAGCTTGTCCTAGGTCACGTAGCAATTAGCAGATGGACGCAGGATTCCAGTCCAGGTAATATTTCTCTGGAGGTTGTTCTTCACTGTTATGCCATGTGACACAAAGGTAACAGGGGCACTGAGGTCACAGAGCAGTACTTGATATAAGGCCGTTATTAAAAAACAAAACAAAACAAATACATTTGTAACGACTTTAAAAGAGGCTTATTTGAGAGCACCTGGGTGGCTCAGTAGGTTAAGTGTCTGACTCTTGATTCTAGCTCAGGTCATGATCTCAGGGTTATGAGATCGAGTCCTCTACTGGGTTCTGTGCTGGGCGTGGAGTCTGCTTAAGATTCACTCTATCCCTTTCCCTCTGCCCCTCCTTTTTCTCCCTCTTCCTCTCTAAAAAATAAAAATAAAATAAGTCTTATTTGAAAAAACACAAAATCTACAACATTTCATGGGGCCTCATGAATTCCAGCTTCAGAAACACCACAGTTTGGTGGAGTTTTGGAAACTGGGAAGAAAGATACATTCGTTTCCCCAGGAGATCAGAGAAGGTGTAGTGACATGCCCTGGAGTCCTCAGGTCTAATGCTGGTTCTGACATGTAGTAGCTGGGTGACTTTGAACAAGTCACTTCTACTCTTTAGACTTCAAGTTCCTCATCGGATAACTGCAGAGAGTGGTCGGATAATTGCGGAGAGTGGAGTAGTAACATTTAAGGTTCCTTCTAACTGTAACTCCATTTTCCTTCTAGAAATGTTAGACATCAACACTTTGCTTTTGACATAGTATCTGGTGCCATCATTTTAAGCTGGGAAATGTCATTGGTTTTTATGTTCATTTAAATCATACTTAATTGGATAGCCACAATAGTAAGCTACTTCTGCCACATTATCAAATTGTTAACATCCAAAAAATAGGTAATATCCCTACTGGTAAGAAAGCAAGAAAATGGAAACTCTCCAGCACTGCTGGTCTGGAAGTATAATAGTCAAAATAGCATGGGCATACATTTCCATATAATTTTACTTCTGTAACTTTATCTTCAGAAATTAACTACAGACAATAATAACAGCACTATGTCTACAATTACTATTACTACCTCTACAAGATTTCAACTCCAAGGATATTTGTGGCAGCACTGTTCGTAAGAGCAGAAATTCCAAACAATTTAAATGTCTCACAGTATGGGACTGTTAAATATATTCTGGTTACATGCATCTAAGTAAATACCCTGAAGACAGTGAAACTCAGTTTAAAAAAAAAAAAAGGAAAAGAAAAAAAGAATCCATGGAGAAATGTCTCATACAGATTAAACATCAACAGCCAGAAGTCAGTTAACTATTAAAACTATATTTGTAGTAGGTGCTGAACTGTGCCAACCAGATCTCCTTTTGGGAAGAAAGATTTATTCCCCTAGCTCCTTGGAAGTGCTGCTGGCAGACTGCTCTTAGCTGTCAACCCTTTTTAGGAATTGCCTTAGCTAGTAAGAGCTGCCTTGCCCAAGGTCATGCATGGCCCCTCCTTGGGCAACCCACAGGCAATTCCTGAATGATACAAGGGCCGGGGGGGGGGGTGGGGGGGACAGGAAGAGGGGGATAGCGGGAGAAAGCGTGCTGCCCAAAAGGAGATCTGGTTGGCACAGTTCAG
>ML105966.1:36814-89446 GCA_003697995.1 Taxidea taxus jeffersonii | reverse complement strand
GGGGGGGGGGAGTCAGTAAGACAGACAACTCTTTGGGGCAGAGAGATAAAGATAGAGAGAGACTGAGGTAGAGGGGGGGAGGGGAGGAAGATGAGGGAGAGAAAGCCGGCAATATTAGGAATGAAAAAGGAGGCATAACTATAAATGCAAGAGATTTTATTGAATTATGAAAAAATAAGATAGTCAACTTTGTAGCACCACATTAGAAAAACCAGATGACAAAATTCTGAGAAAATAGAAATTTTCATAAGTGACTCAAAAAGTAGAAAAGCCTGATGAGTCCAATAATAACAGATGAAACTGGATCAATATTTAATAATCTACTTGCCCCACCCTCCTGGTCCAAACAGTACTATATACAGGGAAGTTCTAAGAATCATCAAAGAATAGATAATTCTCTTATATAAGTTGTTCCAGAGCATAGAAGAAGATGTTAAGTTACAGTTTATTTTATGAGGTTAGTATAACCCAGTTACAAAAATGGAATAAGGAGAACGCAAATGAAAATACAGACCGATCTCCCTACTAAATTAATAAGCACCCCCCATAAACCCTCCAAATTTGGTACAGTATTAAAAGGACAAAGGACAATACATAGAGTTTATTCTAGGAAAGCAAGGATAGATCAAAATGGTAAAACGTATATAATTCACATATATTCATATATATTCAATATATTCACATATATTAACAGAATAAAAGAGAAATTCATGGGGCGCCTGGGTGGCTCAGTGGGTTAAAGCCTCTGCCTTCAGCTCAGGTCATGATCCCAGGGTCCTGGGATCGAGCCCCCGCATCAGGCTCTCTGCTCAGCAAGGAGCCCGCTTCCTCCTCTCTCTCTCTGCCTGCCTCTCTGCCTGCTTGTGATCTCTGTCAAATAAATAAATAAAATCTTTAAAAAAAAAAAAAAGAGAAATTCATATGATCATCACAATAAATTCAGAAAAAGAAATTTGATAAAATTCAATACCCAAGTAGGATGAAAGAGCAAATGCACCTCTGAGCACACTAGAGGGTAAATGGAACACCCTCTACTTCACAATAACTCTCTACCAAAACCCCAAGCAAACTCCACACTTAAATGGCCACCTATTACAAGCACTGCCGTTAAAATCAAGGACAAGATAAGGACGCATGTTATGACTTCTACTAGTCAACAAACTACTAGAGCTCCTAACCAATGCAATTAAATAAGAAGCAGTAAGAGGTGTACCTATTAGAACAGAAAACAGGAAGCCATCACAATTTTTAAATGATAGGATATATACCTAGAGAAACCAAGAGAATGAAATAAACTATTAAGGAATTTCAACAAAGTGGTTGTATATAAAATCAATATTAAAAAATGAATTGCTTTCCCATTTACACAAACAATAGTCAATGAGGCTAGATAAAGATCTCTTTCAAAATTCTAATGAAAAGTAGTGTTCCCTGAAATAAATCTAACAAGAAATGTGTAAGACCTTTAGGAAGAAATCTATAAAAATGTACTGAAGGGCATAAAGGAAAACCTGAATAAATGGAGAAATACCTTATTCATGGAAAGGAAGGCTCGAGTTAGATCTGGTACTACTTATTATGCATGTGACCTTGGAAAAATTTTTGAATCTTAATCTATCTGAGCCCCAGAGTCCTCATGTGTAAAATGCAAATAACAGAATTTCTCTTACAGTTATTGTGAGTATTAGAACTAGTAGAAGTAAGTAGCCAATTGGGGCACCTGGGTGGCTCAGTCGGTTAAGTGTCAGCCTTCAGCTCAGGTCATGATCCCACAGTTCTGGGATCGAGCCCTGCATTCAACCCCACATCGAACCCCCCATCAAACCCTGAAAGGAGCCCCACATTGGGCTCCTTGCTCAGCAGGGAGTCTGCTTCTCTCTCTCCTTCTGCCTGCTGCTCCCCCTGCTTGTGCTCTCTATCAAATAAATAAATAAAATCTTAAATAAAAAAAAGAAGTAAATAGCGTTTTGAATAAACCCTCAAAATCATATGCAATATTTTTAATGCAGCAAATGTATATATGTAACCTCAAAAAAGAGATATATGAAAGGATACACATTAAATACTATAATTAATACCTCCAAGGAACACATAGAAATTAGAAGTTGAGTTTCTATTATCTGTAATGTTTTAATTCTTTTAAAAAGGGGGATATATTATTTTTTTATTTTACTTTTTTGAGTGTTCCAAGATTCATTGTTTATGCACCACACCCAGTGCTCCATGCAATACGTGCCCTCCTTAATACCCACCACAAGGCTCACTCAACCTCCCACTCCCTTGCCCTCCCAAACCCTCAGTTTGTTTCTCAGAGTCCACAGTCTCTCATGGTTCATCTCCTCCTCCAATTTCTCCCAACTCACTTCTCCTCTCCAACTCCTAATGTCCTCCATGTTATTCCTTATGCTCCACAAGTAAGTGAAACCATATGATAATTGACTCTCTCTGCTTGACTTATTTCACTCGGCATAATCTCCTATAGACCTGTCCATGTTGATACAAAAGTTGGGTATTCATCCTTTCTGATGGAGGCATAATATTCCATTGTATATATGGACCACATCTTTATCCATTCGTCTGCTGAAGGGCATCTTGGCTCTTTCCACAGTTTGGCGACTGTGGCCATTGCTGCTATGAACATTGGGGTACAGATGGCCCTTCTTTTCAGTACATTTCAAAAAACAGAAACAGAAGGAAAACTTCCAGACTCCTTCTATGAAGCCAGCATTACCCTGATCCCCAAAACAGGTAAAGACCCCACCAAAAAAGATAATTTCAGACCAATATTCCTGATGAATATGATCCCAAGATTCTCAACAAGATCCAAGCTAATATGATCCAACAGTACATTAAAAGATTACCCACCATGACCAGGTGGGATTTATCCCTGGGATGCAAGAGTAGTTCAACATTCACAAACCAATCAATGTGATAGAAGAAATCAGTAAGAGAACAGAGAAGAACCACATGGTCCTCTCAATTGATGCAGAAAAAGCATTTCACAAGATACAGCATCCATTCCTGATTAAAATGGTTCAAAGTATAGGGATAGAGGGAACATTCCTCAACTTCATAAAATCTATCTACAAAAACACCACAACAAATATCTTTCTCAATGGGGAAAAGCTGACAGCCTTCCCTTTGAGATCAGGAACACAAAAAGGATGTCCACTTTTGCTACTGTTGTTCAACATACTACTAGATGTCCCAGCAACAGCCATCAGACAACATAAAGAAATAAAACGTATTCAAATTGGCAATGAAGAAGTCAAACTCTCTCTCTTTGCAGATGACATGATATTTTTATGGAAAACCCAAAAGACTCCACCCCCAAACTACTAGAACTCATACAGCAATTCAGTAATGTGGCAGGATACAAAATCAGTGTACAGGAATCAGTTGCTTTCTTATACACTAACAAGGAAAATATAGAAAGGGAAATTAGAGAATCGACTCCATTTACTATAGCACCAAGAACCATAAGATACCTGGGAGGATATATTATTTATATAATTTCTTAAATATAAAGGAGATTTCCTCTTTTCCCCACCATTTTGGTCTGCTTCTTTCTCTTTCCTCTGGCACAGTCCAAATCAAACTTCTCCAGGTTTACCTATACTGGTTAAAGATTGAAGAACACTGACTTGAAGGTAGAAGTGCTTGAAGGTATTCAGACTACATATGGATATGTATGGTGTGTGGGCTTATAGTATGAACAAGCTACATTATGTGTCTTTTTGTACTTTATGAGTAGTATGCATATATGTGAATTTTGGTGTTTGTGAACTATGTATAAATGTAGACCACAGTTAAATAAATGAATTACCTATCCCTGAAACTGTTTTTCTGTACACCACAGTGGACTGTTTTCTAACTTGAAATCCCATTCTATCTCCTATTTATCTTTTTCTAGGAAGTCTGGTTAAAATAATGATGTTCAAAAGTCAAGTAAACTTATACATTTGCCCATCCCTTTGTAAAATACTCTGCTAGGAGCCATGACCGCTTCAGGCATGATTAAGGAATAAGGAATGATCTCAGTCCTCAGTGAACTGACAGTCCATGGGGGATGCCCCAAAGCTGCCATAAAAGCTTAGCTGTGTGAATTCAAAGCTGTGGGTTTCAGAGACAGAAGAGCTCAGTGCACAAGGATGCTAACATGGTTGACTGGGAAGAAAGGATAGAGGAAAAAACTCATTTACTAAGTGTAAACAACATGCTTACATTGGGGAGAGGAACAACTGAAATCAAAACCTCAAGACTCTTAAACTCAATCTGATTTAAGAGTTCTTCATGGTACGAGATTTTTTTTTTTTTTTTTTTACTGTCTGATTTTTTTTTTTACTTTATTTAAGCTTTATTTAAACATATGATGTAACCCCACCACCCTCACCCAACCCCTCTTCCCCCCACCCCCCTCAGTTTGTTTTATGACATTAAGAGTCTCTTTTGGTTTGTCTCCCTACCGATCCCATGTTGTTTCATTTTTTCTTTTCCTACCCCCTTAACCCCTACCCCCGTTGCATCTCCACTTCCTCATATCCGGGAGATCATATGATAGTTGTCTTTCTCCGATTGACTTATTTCGCTAAGCGTAATACCCTCTAGTTCCATCCATGTCATTGCAAATGGTAAGATTTCATTTCTTTTGATGGCTGCATAGTATTCCATTGTATATATATATCACCTCTTCTTTATCCATTCATCTGTTGATGGACATCTAGGTTCTTTCCATAACTTGGCTATTGTGGACATTGCTGCTATAAACATTCGGGTACATGTGCCCCTTCGGATCACTACGTTTGTATCTTTAGGGTAAATACCCAGTAGTGCAATTGCTGGGTCATAAGGTAGCTCTGTTTTCAACTTTTTGAGGAAGCTCCATGCTGTTTTCCAGAGTGGTTGCACCAGCTTGCATTCCCACCAACAGTGTAGGAGGGTTCCCCTTTCTCCGCATCCTCGCCAGCATCTGTCATTTCCTGACTTGTTCATTTTAGTCATTCTGACTGGTGTGAGGTGGTATCTCATTGTGGTTTTGATTTGTATTTCCCTGATGCCCAGTGATGTGGAACACTTTTTCATGTGTCTGTTGGCCATCTGGATGTCTTCTTTGCAGAAATGTCTGTTCATGTCCTCTGCCCATTTCTTGATTGGATTATTTGTTCTTTGGGTGTTGAGTTTGCTAAGCTCTTTGTAGATTTTAGATACTAGCCCTTTATCTGATATGTCATTTGCAAATATCTTTTCCCACTCTGTCAGTTGTCTTTTGGTTTTGTTGACTGTTTCCTTTGCTGTGCAAAAGCTTTTGATCTTGATGAAGTCCCAATAGTTCATTTTTTCCCTTGCTTCCCTTGCCTTTGGCGTTGTTCCTAGGAAGAAGTTGCTGCGGCTGAGGTCAAAGAGGTTGCTGCCTGTGTTCTCCTCAAGGATTTTGATGGATTCCTTTCTCACGTTGAGGTCCTTCATCCATTTTGAGTCTATTTTCGTGTGTGGTGTAAGGAAATGGTCCAATTTCATTTTTCTGCATGTGGCTGTTCAATTTTCCCAACACCATTTGTTGAAGAGGCTATCTTTTTTCCATTGGATGTTCTTTCCTGCTTTGTCGAAGATTAGTTGACCATAGAGTTGAGGGTCTATTTCTGGGCTTTCTATTCTGTTCCATTGATCTATGTGTCTGTTTTTGTGCCAGTACCATACTGTCTTAATGATGACAGCTTTGTAGTAGAGCTTGAAGTCGGGAATTGTGATGCCACCAACTTTGGTTTTCTTTTTCAATATTCCTTTGGCTATTCGAGGTCTTTTCTGGTTCCATATAAATTTTAGGATTATTATTTTTTTTTTTTAAGTAGGTTCTACACCCAGCATGGAGCTTGACATGGGGATTGAACTCATGACCCTGAGATCAAGACCTGAACTAAGATCAAGAGTTGATGCTTAACCGACTGAGCCACCCAGATTCCCCCATGCTACAAAATTGTCTCATCATTTCAATTTCAATAAAAATTACAGTTAATGCATTCCTCAGTTCAAACTAATTAGTAGAGTGTGCCATTTCATTTCCCCCAAATCTTCCAAACTCATGAGTCCTGTTCATTAATGGGTTTGCGCAGGTTGGCAATGGGTGAGACGTCAAAGGGCCAGGGCCCTGGGGCCCCTGTGCTGCAAGGGTTTCTTTTCCACTGCTTTTTCACATTACTGGGTTCTGACGATGACAACAATATGCCAACAGTATGCTATGCATGGAAATCTACACCTGTCAGAAAACAGAAAATAGTATTCCTCTGGAGTCCAACAAACCCAAGTTCGCTTCTCACCTGTGACATTTCCTAGATTCGTGGTCTTGAGCACATTACTTATTTTTACTTACTCTCTCTGAGTCCAGGTTTTCCCAGATGGGAAAATGGGACTAATGGTGTCACCTTCCAGAGTAGGGTTAGACATCCTGAACACAGATTTCCCAGCACAGTGTCTGGTACATAGGGCTCAATGGTGCCAAATACCTTCCCTTTTTCCTTGCTGAATGCAGGTAACTGTGCCAATATTCCCTGATACCTTTATTTTTTTTTAAGATTTTATTTATTTACTTGACAGACAGAGAGATCACAAGTAGGCAGAGAGGCAGGCAGAGAGAAAGAGGAAGCAGGCTCCCCACTGAGCAGAGAGCCCCATTCGGGGATCAATCCCAGGACCCTGAGATCATGACCCAAGCAGAAGGCAGAGGCTTAAACCACTGAGTCACCCAGGCGCCCCTCCCTGGTACCTTTAAATAGGGCCCTCCTATAATGGAAGAAGGGGTCTAAGATGAGAGAAGGTATGAATTTAGGGATGGAAGGGAAAGATAATGCATTTCAGAGCTGGCTGAAATGGTACAAATTTTACTTTCACCCCTAGAAGCAATTAATGAATAAAGCCTTAGGCTATGACATGGGAATTTTTTTTGGCAACTTTTACTTGGAGTGGTTAGGAGTGACTGGATATAAGAGCTACATTTAGGACACTGGGAGATTTCAAGAGAGCACAGAGTTAGTCCTTCGGCTGAATGTATTTAATAAATTATCATTCAATTGGAGAGGCCTCCCCGACTGAATCACTTTCAATTAGACAAAAATAGCCAACAGAAATTAGCCCCCACTAAAGAAGAAGAAAGAAAGAAATCATTGATTTGATTGACTGACATTGTTTTGAACTGAGTGTGAAATAACATGCAGAGCTTAGTTCGGTCTGAAAGACATCCCGCTGCTGATGAAATCACATGCATTTATTCAGTCCTCCAACCATATCCTAGGTGTGACTTTTAAATATATAAATAGATCTACTCTCAAACTTATCTTCCTCCTACCTCCACCTCCAAAATGAAATCACAGAGATTTTCCTCACTTTTTCAATGGAAATGTCATTCTCCACATTCAGTGGGCTTGATTAATTGGTGTTATTTACCTTCGACCTCCTTCCTCCTCCCAAAAATTTCAGTACCAAATCAGAAACCAACTTAGCAACTGTTTTATATTATCTCTCAGCAATGTCCCTTTCTTGTGCCAGACAGTACCCCGAATTTTGAGTAACTGGCTTCTGCTTCTGTCTCTGGTCTTTAAGATTGCCTCCCTCCATTTTAGCCCTCCCTGTGCCTGAGGACTTTACCCTACAAAATCCAATATTGGTTCTCAAGAACCAATACTTGCCTCGTATTGACTATCAATTTGTGTTCAATTCCTTTTCCAGGCATTCGAGGTCCTTTATGATCTATTGTGAACTGATCTCCCACTAGTTTTAGGCAAGACGGTGGGTAAACCTGGGTATGGGGATGGTATTGCCATCCACTCTTTCTGCTAACAGTTGGGATTCTGGGACAAAAAAAAAAAAAAGCAAACAGTGTCAACACTGGCTATTGCTTTCTGAACCACAATTCGCCAAATGCTGAAAGGGGGAAATCATGTGTAGTAATGACAGGCTTGCCCCTCTTGAGCATGGGGGCCATGTATTTGCCTAGAGGCTGATGGAGAAGAGGAGCAAGAGCTGGGATAATACCATGAGTATTTCTGAAGTGTTGAACTACTGGTCAAACAAAGACAAACATGAGAGGCAGGTGCTTGGAGACACATACACACACACAACACACATACACATTGTTACTAAGAACGCTAGAAGCTGTATTTATGGACTGGCATATCACTATGGCCCCATGGCTTTGGATCCAAAATTGATTTATAATAGGAACTCATGTCTCTAAAGGTAGAGCTCATGACTGAGCAGAAAAGGGTGAGAAACATGTGCAATATCATTGTGAAGCTTTTCTTTTTTTTTTTTAATTTTTATTTATTTATTTGACAGAGAGAAATCACAAGTAGGCAAAGAGTGAGAGAGGAGGAAGCAGGCTCCCTGGCAAACAGAGATCCTGATGCGGGACTCGATCTCAGGACCCTGAGATCATGGCCTGGGCTAAAGACAGAGGCTTAACCCACTGAGCCACCCAGGCGCCCATCATTGTGAAGCTTTTCTATAGGCCAGTTGGCCACAAGAAGGAAATGGAGGGGTGCTATCCTAGCCACTACTGCTCTGGGACAAAGGAAGCAGGAGCAGAGAAAGGAAACTTGAACCCGCTGAATGTCTGCAGAAAGCCTCATTTGGCTAAAAGTAGAGAATCAGACTAGTGTTTTTATTTCCTTTGTTAACATGGAGTAAAGAAATTTAATCGAATAAAGCCCTCTGGACTGCATTCCAACAGATTTTCCTCACTTTTTCAATGGAAATGTCCTTCTCCACATTCAACGGCCTTGATAATTGGTATTACTTACCTTCAACCTCCTTCTTCCTCCTAAAATTTCAATACCAAATCAGAAACTAACTTGCTAAGTGAAGCAGGCATAAAAAGCATCTTGAGAGAAGGAATTCATTCCAACTCAGAGGTCATGATTGCCAAGGAGAAACCTGGTTGTAAAAAAAAAGCCAAGGTCTCTAGATTTAGGCAGAGGAAAAAGGAATGATTTGTTAAAAAAAAAAAATGCTTGCAAAACATGCTAATGCATGTTTCACATCTGAAAAGGATATTTAGAAATAAGAGCAAGGGCACATGATCATGGAATACATAGGAAGATGCCACAAACCTATATGAATTACATCATGAAAAATAGCTGAGATTGATCTGAAAATACTAGTACAAAAAAACTATATTAGCCAGGAAAAGGTTGGGGGGAAGTTTGGGAAGTGGGCTGGTTAATTCCAGAGCAAGAAGAGCAAAGAACAGTTTGGTCTATTGCTTGGGAACAAGTATGACCATGAGAACTTTCAGTGGTTACTGAATCACTTTTACTGACTTTTGAGGAATTTTGGAGAACAATAACAGCAATATCAAAAAGCCAAAGGTCTAGAAATAAACTTACCTAATCTTAGTTTAATTAGCAAAAAGGTGGAAGAATATAGATTCTACAAACTATAAACAGTATAAGCATAATATTAATCTTAGTCAAGAATCCAAATCATATTTTAAAATGATTTCAAAAGTAAAATCACATATAATGCCACTACCAACTACAACCACAATTAACATGTTACTTAAATTCATGAATAGATACATGCATTTTTTGTTTTGTTTTGAACTCCTTTTTATCTCTTTTTTACTTCTTTCACATAACAGAATATGGTGACTATTATTTGGTGCTATTAAATATTCTCTTACATACAATATTGTTTTCCATGGTTATATAGTATATTTTACACATATATATTTATTATATAAATCAACTGTGATTTATGACTTGTCCCCCATATTTTTTTATTATTTATTTCTAATATTCAAAGACTATGACCTTTAGAATTTCTGCTTTAGGGAATTTCTTAAGGTCTTATTTGTACCCTAATAATTAACATTTGTAAATGTTCTTTGGACCCTGGAAAAAAAATTTTTACTCTCTGTATTTTAGATATTATGCAGCATATACTCAATCTTTATTCAATCTTGTCTATCAATTATACAATCAATTGTATAATTATATTATACAATTCCTATATTTATATTACCTATTTGTTTACTTGCTACCTGAAAGCCCAAGATAGCATTTTTATTTTATTTTATTTGTCTATTTGACAGAGAGAGAGGGAGATCACAAGCAGGCAGAGCAGCTGGCAGAGAAAGAGGGGGAAGCAGGGTCCCTGCTGAGCAGAGAGCCCGACAAGGGACTCGATCCCAGGACCCTGAGATCATGACCTGAGCCAAAGGCAGAGGCTTAACCCTCTGAGCCACCCAGGTGCCTGAGAGTAGCATTTTTAAATCTTTCACCACCACTGTGTTTTGGGGGGAACATTAGTTTTGCATCTGTCAACATTTACTGATGCATATATTTTCACACCAGTGTATCTTCACTGTGAACTGGACCCTTTGTTTATATAAAACCACCCTCACTGCCTTATTCAATGATACTTGTGTTAAGCTGCGTTTTGTCTTACATCAGTGTCATGACTTCTGCTTTAATGTTTGTTGCATCTGTCCACTACACCTTGTCTCAGCATTTTAATCTTTGTGTATCCTTTCGTTTCGGGGATGAATATGTAAACAATGTATATGGTTGAGTTTTATTTTCCGGCACAAGATGAAGACCTTTATAAAAAAATGGGTCATTTAGTTTATTAATGGGAGCTGTTATAACTGACGTATTTGATCTCATCGTTTTCATGGTCCTTTTAATTTTTTTAAAATGCTTCCTCGGTATCTCCTTTATTTTCTGTCTTGTTTCATATGAAGTATGTTTCCTTAGAGTCCCTGGGTTTGGAAGATGGATTAGTGGAAAAAGAAATTCTATAACTATTATTTTCTAAAATTAAATGTCAAAACAGAAGGACTCTTTCATAGTTGGACCAAGGAATTCAGAACATTTTATTTTCACTGTCCCATCCTTTCCTGTAGACTCCAGACAAAAACCAGTCTTTGCAGGTTTTTAAGAATGTAATCTGGGGCTTTAAATTCCAACTTGCTGTTTCATAAGTTTTTGTATCAAATGTGTACCTTCTCTTCGGATATATTTTACTTTTGCATACCATTTCATTTTTAAAAGATTTTATTCATTTGAGAGTGAGAGAGAGAGAGAGAGAGAGAGAGAGAGAGCATAAGCAGGGTGAGGGGCAGAGGAAGAGGGAGAAGCAAACTCCCCCCTGAGCAGAGGCCCCAATGTGGGGTTTTACATGGTACTCCATCATGGGACTCCAGGATCATGACCTGAGCCAAAGGCAGATGCTTAGCCGACTGAGCCACCCAGAAGCCCTTATTTTTTTAATGTGTGTGTGTGTTTGTTTTTTTTTTTTTTTAAATTTTAAGTGAGCTCCATGCCCAATGTGGGGCTTAAACTCATGACCCTGAAATTAAGACTTGCATGCTCTACCAACTGAGTCAGCCAGGTGCCCCCTCCACATATTTTTAAAACTGGACCCACACAATAATTTAACATCTCTTTTTAAGTTGGCTTCAGTACTAATCCTCTACCTTTTATAACATTACCTTCTCCACATACTGGATTTGATTTTCTATAAAACAAACTCTGCTCGTTAGTTGCATCCAAGAGATTTTAATTCTGTTGTGTTTTAGTTTCCTTGCAATCTCATCTGTATCTCTGCATACCGCATTTCATTTTCATCTCTGCCTGCTTTTGTTCTCTTCTGATTTGTGAAGGCCATGGTTTCCTGCCCTCTTAAGAGCATTCCGGTCTCCTAAAATATTTGCTGAGGTCCAGCTGGAGAAGCTCATTTATTTTCATTCTGTATGCTGTTCTTTGCTCTTTTATCTTGTGTTTTCTCAGTTCCTATCTGTTTTACTCTTTACTCATTCTTAGAGAAGGAAGCATTCTACAGGTTTGATGCTTGTCAATTAACAGGTCTTGGGTCTTGTTCTTACTGAATGCTGAATTAACAGTGGCAGGTGGATGTGCACACATCCCAGGCTATGTCAACTTTCTAGAATATATTATCCTAGAGAAATTCTACTTGAATTTTATATTTTCCTCTTGATGCCAGGACAATTTCTACTTTTTGGAATGTATCACAAGGGTTACAAACTGATCAAAATTTCTCAGTATTTTATAAAATTTTTAACAGATATATATATATATATATGTTAAAATATATATATATAATAAATATATATATTTATATATAAATAAATATATATTTATTTATTTTCATTCTAGAATGTGAAATCGACTGCATATATATCCATTGCATCAAATTCCTTATACCCGTAAAATTCTTTACATGCTCATTTGGTTTTGTCACTCAGTGTATTGAAGATTGATAGAAATAATGTTGTTTCCCACTGTGATTGTTTTGACAATTTTATTCTGTATATTTTACTATTTATATTATTTAGAATAAAAGTATTCATGGAGGGTATGCCTTCTAATGGGTTATATCTTTTAGCCACAGTTAATGCACCATTTTACTTTGTCTAATATTAATATTGCTCTCCTTTCTTCCTTTGGTTTGCATTTTCCTGGCATATTTATATCTTTCCTTTTTTTCTCTCCTTTCTGTCCCACTTTGTTTTAAACAGCATATATTTAGAATTAGTTTTTGCCTGATCCATGTCTCTTTGTCTTTTAATAGAAACAATTAAGCCATTCACACTTAATGTGATAACATGTTTGACCTCACTTCTATCATCTTATTTTATACTTTCTTTTTTTATGTTCCCTTGCTATTTTCTTTATTAGTTTTTAATCTTGGCCTTACCAGTCCAAATCTTTCTCCTAATTTTGAAGTTAAATATGGCATTTCTACTCTTATACTCATCTACTCTCTTTCCTTTTTAAAAATGTATTTAGTATTTGATGTCTCTCAGCATAAAATGAGTGCTTTAGTACTTCATGCATTTTTGTTTTTCTGGAGTAATCTGAGTTTTTAGATCCAGATTACTATCATTAAATTTCTTATCTATCTTTTTAACTAAGAATTTTTTTGACAGTTGCATTGTTTCATAACCATATTAATAAAATTTAAACATTAAATCTTCTCTGATTTTATTGTTTACCTATCTTTTATATCACATCATCTCTATCCTCCAATTTTAATATTCATTAATTTCCCTGTTGATCAGAATATTTTGAATACTTTTTCCACTAAAGGGTTTTGGTGGTCTACTTTCTGTGTATTTCTTGTGTCTGACAATATCTTTTTTTCCCCTCATGTGGTACTGGGTCACAATTTTATTACCTTAAAACTCCATAGCTATATATCAACTCCCTTCTAACATTTACAGCTACAAAATATCTGACACATGCTTATTAAAGATACTGTTTCTTTTCCTGATTGCACACCAATAGGTTCTTGTAAATCTTATAAATTAGCAACATCCACCAGAACATATCCTTAATTTTCTCTGGTACACAATGAATATTTTGAACTGAAATCATAAAAATATTTCTCTATAATTTTTATAACTCATCTTCCATTTTCTCTTCTCCTAAAAAATTCCATATTTTAATATTTAATGTGTTGAATTATAGCTTCCATTTTTTTCACTAATTAGTTTTGTTTCTTTTTTTAAAAAAGATTATTTAGAAAGAGAAAGAGAGAGTACGTGTGGTGGGGGGGAGGGGGCATAGGGGGAGGGAGAGAAGCAGACTCCCCACTGAGCAGGAACCCCATCTCTAGTCCAATCCCAGGACCCTGAGCCAAAACCAAGAGTCAGTTGCTTAATCAACTGAGCTACCCAGGCATCCCTTTTGGTTTCTTTCTTTATGTATTTTCTATCAAAACTGTGAGAATTTATGCTCATCTTTTTTGCTCTGCATTGTTCTAATGTCCGTGCTTCCATTACATGCTTTTAATTCTGCAAAATATTTTTCATTTTAAAGAAAAGAAAGTTTCCTAATCTCAGATTGCTTTCTTTTTTTTTTTTTCAGATTGCTTTCTTTTGATAGTTCCTATTATATTCTTCGGAATCTCTGTAAATAGAATTTGGACCTTTCTTTTCTTTTTTTTAAGTTTTCTTCTTTTTTTTTTCAATAGTGTCTATTTTACAGGGAGAAATTAGTTTTACATTCTTAGATGTCTCCCTTCTTCTGAACTGCTAAATACTGTTTTTGTGAGCTTTGATGATGTGTTGACTATGAGTGAATCCCACGGCCCATCACCATGTGTGTTGGCCAGGGTGTGTCTGAGGAAAAATTAACATGATTGAGATGCTGAGGTGGTGCTTCCCATCATCAATGTGGCTAGCACTGCTATAGTCCCTTGCCATATGCATGTGTGTGTGTATACATACACATATATACATACACATATACATAAACACACATATAGATGCACACAGTATTTATATATGTAACATATATATAACATATATAAAATATATTAAGATACATATTAAAATATTATAGATGTTTTAAAATAGTGACAAAATATACATAATATAGAATTTATGTTTATTTATGGTGGTGAAATATACATGACATAAAATTTACCACTTAACCATTTCTAAGTATCCAGTTAAGTGGCATTAAGTACATTTACACTTTTGTGTAACTACCACCATCATCCATTCACAGAACTTTTTTCATCTTACAAACTAAAACTCTATACTACTACATGGTAACACCTCATTCTCCCCTTCCCCAGGCCCTGGAAACCATCATTCTACTTTTGGTCTCTAAGGAGTTTGACCACACTAAATACCTCCTATGAGTGGAACAATACATTGTACGTCATTTTGTGACTGGTTGATTTCACTTAGCAAAATGTCATCAGGTTTTATCCATGTTGTAGCATGCATCAGAATCATTTTTTTTAAGGTTGAATAACACTCCAATGTAGGTATATACAACATTCTGTTTATCCCTTTGTTCATCAATAAACACTTGGTTGCTTCCACCTTTTGACCATTGCGAATAATGCTGCTATATATTTAGGTGAATGAATATCTCTTTGTGTCCTTGCTTTCGATTCTTTTGGGTATATATCCAGAAGAGGAACTGATGGCTCATATGCTATTCCTATTTTTAACTCTTTGAGGAATCACCAGGCTGTCTTCCATAGTGGTTGCACCATTTTACATTCTCACCAACAGTGCACAGGGGTTCCAACTTCTCACATTGCCATCAGTTGTTTTTTTCTTTTTCTTTCTTTCTTTCTTTCTTTTTTTTTTTTTTTGAGAATAGCTATCCTAATGGATACAAAGTAGTATCTCATTGTGGTTTTGATTTACATTTCCCTAATAATTAGTGATGCTGAGCACATTTTCATGCACTTATTGGCCATTTGTGCATCTTCTTTGGAGAAATGTTTTTCAAATCCTTTGCCCATTTCTTAATTGGATTGTTTGGGGGGTTTTTTTGGTTGAGTTTGTGGAGTTCTCTATAGATTCTGAATATCAACCCACTTTCAGATATACGATTTGCAAATAATTTTCTACAATTTTTTGTAGCCCATCATTCTACCCTTAGAGATGTTAGTGAAAATTCTTCTAGGAGTTCCTTCTTTTTCATCTGTAGGCCAACTTTTCCTTCCAGTTTGGTGACTTACGGGTTAGTTGAGCTTTCCCCTGATACTCTTTATCATGGACTGCTGTCAAAATTTCTGACATGTGGATTACACTGATATCCTTTTCTGTCTGTCAGTACTATAATAAATATCCTCAAATATTTATATATTAATATGATCAATTCAATAAAAAATTAGGGGCATAGGTATGAGTTAAATGTGTTTTCTTCACTTCCCATTTTTAACACAGTATTTCTTAAAGGCAGTCTACCTGCACCAGAATCACCCTGAGTGCTGGTGAAAAATGCTGCTTCTGGGCCACCGCTGCACATCTCTGAATCAGAATCTCTGATGGGAAAGTCACCAGGCAAAAATCAAAATTCAAGAACTGCGGGATTGAGCGCTGCCTTGTGAGCACTTAGGAGAGAGAGCAATGGTTCGCTGGAACTAACCAAGGTTCACTCAGAAGTCATAGCAGGTGATTCTTAAGTCTTTTTGACAGGTATATTAGTTATGCAGCTCAGAGACAGGATATTTAACAAAGCTTCCCAGAAGCCTCTCAGGCACGAGGGAGAAATGACTATTGAATGCAAAGATAGGGATAATGTGCAGACAAGATCATGACCGGAGTGCAGTGTCCAGTGTAGGTTCTGACATGCTCAAGTGGGCTTTTAGAGAAAACGTACTGCACTGAGGAGATTTACCAGAGAAGTTAAGGAATTAAAAAGCCTGTAGAGGAATCACTGAGGGACTTCTTGGTTAGCAGTTGTTCTTAACTCTGTTGAATGCTGGTGTCACCTGAGGATCCTTTAAAAAACTACTCAGGCCCAGGCCCTGACCCCAGACCAACTCAATTAGCATCTCTAGGAGTGGAACCCAGAATTGTTAGGTCTGCAGTGTTCTCCAGGTGATTTTAATATTCAACCAGTGTTGAGAACCACTGGTCTAGAAAAGAGGAGCTTGATTATAAATCTGTGAAGCTTGAATGCGGCAGAGGAAAAGAAGTGTTTCAGGAAAAAAAAATCCTCCCTTGACCTTGCACCTGGCAGAAGGGACACTGAAAGTCTAGCTGAGTCAGCAGATGGCTACTGGCACAGCTTGCCTATCAAGCCCAGACTCTCAGTGCTGTGAGATATGTCCTTCCCTTACTGAAGAGACACGGGTCTCCTTGACATGGATCTTTCAGACACTGGCAGTACATCTATCAAGAGAAATGAAAATCGACGCCCATGATTTCATCAGCTCTTGTGGCTTCACCTACCACTTGGAGTGATAATTCCCTAATCCCGGTTTCTAGCCACAGAGCTCATCTATCAACCACATCTCCACCTGGATCTCTCACGGACACTTCAAATGTAACATGTCCCAAACTGACTCATTGCTTAACCCTATCCTGTTCCTTGGTTCTCGTGGTCAATGGAACCACTACCCTTCCAGGCACACCAGGTGGAAGCCTGGGAGCTACCCTTGGTTCATCTGCCTCCCTCACTATACTCACATCCACTTAATTACAGGTTCTTTCCTGATTCTGTCCTTCTCTCTGTACCACCTTGTTCAGTCCTCATATTACCTAAATTCCCATGGAAACTCCCCAATGGACAGCCCCGCTTTTTGTCTTCTCCCCTCTCAACACTGTTAATTTGAAGGATTGCTCTAATGTTAAAATCTGGCCATGTCAGATCGTAAAATTTGCCAGGGGCCCTCTGCTGTCTACCAGGAAAGATCCACATTCTTTTATTTGACAGGCAAGACCCTCCTGCCCACATTTCCAGCCTCATCTCCCAGCACTTCTCGAATCATGGTTTTTGCTCCAACAATACTGAACTGGAGACAAGAACTGCCTCTGAGCTTCTGTTTACGCTGTTCCATTACCCACACTCAGGATGTACTGCCCACATTCACTTCCTCACTTCAAATTTCATCAAATTCCATCCTTCAAATTTCAGCTGAAGTTCATCTACTCCAAAAAGTAATCCCTGACATCCCTGGTCTAATAGCTTCCTAGGATGGAGAGGTCACCCTCCTCCAAATCTCATCTAAACATAATGGTACATGGTATCTGTTTCTGGCTCTGTCCCATCCAGCTCCTGGAAATGCAGTGGGTCCTGTCCCCAGAAACTACTCCTCTGCCTACCACAGAGGGGATGTTCAGTATATATTTGCTGATTTAATGTTAGTCAAATGATTGGGTGAATCTCCTCAAGAATGTATTTGCCATGATTTGCATGATTTACAGATTAGGAACAATGGAAGCTTTGGAGCAAAGTGGAAATTTCCCCAGCTGTGGGAACATATAACTACTCACTTCCTAATGCTTGGGCAAGATCACTTTGTGAGCAGCCCAAGGCTGCTGGACATCCATGCATGAGAAAATAGAAGGGACCAACTTCCACCAGTGGGTGTCCTGGGGTCGGATTCTGGGGATCATGAACATACTGTTGATGAGAATCTGGCTTGAGAGAATGGGAAACTGGGTGAGAACACCCACCCCACTTCACATTGGACTTCATGGATTCTGGAAGGAATCCTCTGGCTCTCTCAGAGACTGAAAGAGCTTTCTCTGGCTCCACTTTAACTGAAAGGCAGGCACACCGGGCAGCTGGTAAAGGGATGTGGGCCACTGTCCCAGAACAGAGAAGTGGAGAAATACAGCAAGGAATGAAAACATTTGGGCCAAACATTTCAAGCATTTCAGCATCTAAGGGTCAAAGTGGCCTTGCTGACCTCTGGCTACTTGGAACTTTCACATCAAATCAGCCACGAGGGAAGTGAAAATTCAGTTTCTGTGTAGATGAAATACTGTTTGTGCCTTAAGTGAGGACTGAACTCTTCATGTGGACCACTAGAAGAGCATGGTGGGCCCAAATGGCCAGCTGGGCAGGTGGGTCTGGGGTTTGTCAGCAGCTACGTACCACTGAGTTTTACCTGCCATCCCTTGTCTTGCCACAACAGACTCTTCTAGACCCCTTTCACCCCAAGGCTGAAAGAAGGCTGGGGATGTCTGTGCTGTCTCAAAATCATGACTGGAATCAGGATAGCTCATAAATATGAGCCCCTGTTATCTTCTAAGTATGGTACACATGCAAAGGATGATCACTATTTTCGTGATTTTTATTAATTTAAAAAATCTTTTCTTACTTGAACCTTTTCTCTCTGTGCCCCTATCCTGCCTTGAAGACATTTTGGCTCCATGTCACACTTGGAAAACGAGAACCCTTAAGCTCTCTTACTTTCTTCTTTTAAATCACAATACCAGGAAAGGATCTTGAATTTTCACTGAGGCATCAATGACTTCAGAGTTTAATTCCAAGAGGAAAGTGGACATTTCTTTAAAAAACAAAACAACAAAAAAAACCCCCAAAAACAAAAAAACACAGGCTGTGCTTCTTCAGAAATGAAGATGAAGAGCTGGAGTCATGCCCTGGGGAAGAGTGGGAGACCTCAGTTCCTATCGGATATGCAGGACACTTCATTTTTAGAAGGAAGAGGATTCCTCACTTGAAGATGAAGGCTTGGAATCGGGTACTCTCTAGGCTCCTTCCCTCATTTCATCTTCTTTTTTTTTTTTTTTTAAGATTTTTTCTATTTATTTGACAGAGAGAGATCACAAGCAGGCAGAGAGGCAGGCAGAGAGAGAGGAGGAAGCAGGTTCCCCAGCGAGCAGAGAGCCCGATGTGGGGCTCGATCCCAGGACCCTGGGATCATGACCTGAGCCAAAGACAGAGGCTTTAACCCACTGAGCCACCCAGGCGCCCCCTCATTTCATCTTCTATGATGCTAGAGACTCTTACATCTGCCTCAAACTAATCCAGGTCTTATGGCCTAACTGAATAATACCCCAGGGTGCTAAGACAACATACAACTGATATCACCAGACCACTCTCCTTAATCTGTTCAGAATCCAGAGTAAGGGATCCACTACCACCATCCTCACTGCCAACCACCATCGTCTCCCCCACCATCACTACGACTGACACCATCACCTTCAAGGCAAAGACGGTTCTAATTTTTTTTAATGGGAGAAATAATATATGAAAATTTCTTAACTTGAGGGGCTGATGTTAATCCCAGAGAACATTTTGGAACAGATGTGGAATGAGACATTATGACTGAAGTTGTATCCTCTAAGAACCAACAAGGGTTAACTGAAAGTAGCTTATGTCAGACTAGCAAAATAACTTCTTTGACAACATAATTGGCAGGCATATCAGGGCAATACCAGTGATAAAAAGTATCTGAACTTAATCAAAACCTTAGAGAAGATTTCTTTGATGAATTTTTGAAAAAGCTGAAGAAATATGGACCGGGTAATAGTAGGAAAAGTTGAATAAATTTTCTGAAAGGCTGCTGTTGACTTAATGAATGAACATCTACCTTGAGGGAGCAAATAGTGACATGCCTCAGAATTCCCATGATGTTCGTCATTTTTATCCATGACTTAGTTGAAGAGGTCACACTCATCAGATTTGGGGATGACAGGAAGACAGTTGGAAGGGACAGTAAATACACTGGATAACAGAATCAAAGCTAGAAATATTTGGGCAAGTTGGCAAGAGAGACTAAACAAGACGAAATGAGTGACTGAGTTGAGTTGAACAAGATGGAATGAGTGATAAAAGCAAGGGCTCTAAGGGCACCTGGGTGGCTCAGTGGGTTAAGCCTCTGCCTTCGGCTCAGGTCATGATCTCAGGATCCTGGGATCGAGTCCCACATCTGGCTCTCTGCTCAGCCGGGAGCCTGCTTCCCCCTCTCTCTCTCTGCCTGCCTCTCTGCCTACTTGTGATCTCTGTCAAATAAATAAAATAATTTTTTAAAAAAAGCAAGGTCTCTATATTCAGGTCCCAGCTAGCACCTGTATGATGGTAGCACATGGGGGTATGTGGCAGGTGCTACTGTTTGAGAGGAAGTTTGAAAAAGAGTTGGCTTTTTTCATTTGGCACTAGACTCACCAGGTACTATTGGCATAGATTCCCAATTCAACCTTACAGAGTTTCAAAAAATATATATGAAATGTAAAATGAAGGAGGTAATAATCTCTACTTGGGACTAATTCAGCTGCCCTTGAAATTCTGTATTTTACTCTTTAAGAACAAAGACGGGGCAGGGAGGCGTCTGGGTGCTCAGTTGGTTAAGCAACTGCCTTCAGCTCAGGTCATGATCCTGGAGAACCAGAATCAAGTCCCACAACGGGCCCCTGGCTCCATGGGAAGTTTGCTTCTCCCTCTGACATTCTCCCCGCTCACTCTCTCTCTCTCAAGTAAATAAGTAAAATCTTAAAAAAAAAAAAAAAAAGAACAAAGACAGGGAAAACTAAAAGAAGAATGGCAATGATAGTGAAGACACTGATGCCTGATGTATGAGGCAGGGCAGAGCAGCGCAAGGGGCACTGGCTAGGGAGGCAGGAGCCGGACTGTGCCATGAACTGGCTGTGAGATCCTAGCCAAGCCAGTATTTCCCTCAGAGCTGGTGACAGGCCTCCCTGAGGAGAAGCCTGGGTGGTGGTGGTTGGCTGGTCTGCCCTCCTCAGTTTACTTAGACTCCCTGAGATTCAGTTTTCCTGTCTGTACAACAGGGTTAATACCAGATTCAGAATGATGTGAAGATTGAGACAATGCATATATATATAAAATATAGCACCATGTCGAGCACAAAGTAGGAGCCCAGTGAATAGTATATCTAACGTTACTATTCCATTTACCCAGCATCCCTCTGCTTTCTTTCCCCCCTCCCACCCTCCTCCAGGCCAGGTATTGCGCTGGTTATAGGGAATATGGTGGATTCACATCTCCTGTCCCCACCAAGCTCACAACCCAACCACCACTGTCCAGATCAACTTTCTACTCCGATAGCAATATTCTGCATCTGCATTTCTAATGCGCTAGTTGTATGTGGCATTTAAGTACTACAAATGGGACTGATGTGACTGAAGAATGGAACTTTTAAGTTTTATCCAGTTTTAATGAATCACATGAAATGGAAATAGTCCCATGTGGACATAGCACAGCTCTAGATACCTTCCTGGTATATTTTTGAGGCTGCCTAGTCTGAACAAATAAAAATGCATGGAGAGAGAAATGCACATAAAGCACCCAGGACACCACCTGGAAAATTCTCTTATTTGTTCGTTCATCACATTCAGTTGTCTGTGGTGCATAAGTTCTATCCCTGGGGACGCAGTATGGTGATAGCTGTACCTTCAGTGAGCTCCCAGATTCGTGGGGGCTATGTAGAGCAGTGCTTCACCATAGTGAGGGAAGCGTATGCACAGGTGCTATGCATGAAGCAGAGAGAGGTCTCTAACCCAGATGGGTAGGCTGGGAGGGCTCCCCAGAAGGATGGTTTAAGATCTGAGCAGAGTCTTGAATAGATTTCAGAGAGGGGAGCCAATGAATATTTATTCAATTCACAACAACAGGTTATATTCCAGGGCTATGAGACCCAATGCTGGTGGGAGAGGTGGCCATGGTGCAAACACTGTCTTAGTGAAAACTCGTAGCCTAGGGCCAATTTGTTATCTTCAAACACTTCCCCTTTGTGTCTTTTTTGTATTGCTTAATTTCATTTCTCTCCTGCAGCCATATCTTCTTTATCTGGAGGCTTTTTTTTTTTTTTTTGGATGGTGTATATAACCTTATTTTTTAGGGCTTTATTAGTAGTCACTAACCATACCTGATTTGGTGGGGGGTAGGGAGACAGATGAACTCTGTTACATACAAGGTGACATCAACTCCCACTGTGGTTTTGTTGTAGAATTATTTTCCTTGGTATAAACAAAAGGCTCTGTGAATATGGCCAGTGTGTGAAGAAGCTGTTATGGACTGGCTGGGCTGCCTGAATCTGGCTGTGACAGTGATGCACTTTAATAGGAGTAAGGGTTATTCTCATGACATACATGCAGAAGTGGGATCCTACGCATTTTTGTGTACTTTACATAATGTTTGATTTGCCCAAAGCTAATATGTGACATCTAGTCAGAGAATTCTGCCACTGACCATTGCTCACATGAAAGCAGGTACGGCTCTATATTGTATGGTTTCCATAAGCACAGGGGTGTATATAAAGCTGGATGATATGTGTGATTCTTTCTCCCAGGAGGCCAGGGGGATGCTCAGGTGGTATGGTTAGGTCCCAGGAGGCCCTGGTCTATTTGAGTCTGTAGAGGTCATTTGCTTTGACTGTGTCAGAGTCACCTCTGATGGATGGAAGTGTAAACTGGTGTCGCCTTTTCAAAAAGCAGCTTGTCCTATATATTAGGAGTCTTAAAACATTCATGCCCTTTGGCCCAGTGATTCTGCTTCTGGGAATCTATCCAAAGTATTGGAAATGTACGCCAAGTTATTTGTAGTTGCTAAATGGCTAATAGGTGTAATAATATGTGGCCATGAAAATTGTGTTCATGAAGGACTCTGGCTACTAACACTAACTGAGGGGACAGGGGGAGCAGAGAAGCAATAGTTACAGAGGCCAGGCAATCACTCAGGACTCAGCCTGGGTTTAAATCCTGGGTCTACCACTTACTAGCTGTGTGGCAGGGGCAAGTCACCTGAATTCTGTGGGGTTGGCTATAATACTTGCCTCAGAGAGTCTTCTGAGAATTAAATGACACAATGAATATAAAAGAATTAGCACCTAAAACATACATTTAGTAGATACTTGATCAATGTAGGCTCACTATAGGTCACATGATCGCAAAGCAAAAAAAAAAAAAAAAAAAAAGGAAAGAAAAGAAATATGCCAATATAGTAACAATGTGGAAATCAGGTGGAGGAATTGTGGGTAGTTTGTTTGATTCTTTGCACACTTACCAACTTCCCCAATTTTTTTTATTCAACAGTAAATTACTTTCACACTAAAAAGTAATGATGGAAGATAATAAGATTTTTTTTTTAAAGAATTTTACCACAACTCTCCTTTCTTTTTCCAAAGGAGGAGCTGGGGGCAGCCTCCTCCCCCAGGCATCAGCAGGAGAGGGAAGAGTTAATGCTTTGTGGGTTCTCCCCTGGCAGTGCCTCAAAGTGCAGAGCTGGGCCCTCTGGGTGCCACCTGTTGAAAGTGCTCTGTGGAGAGTTGTGGAGAGTTGTGGGGGGGAGTGGGAACTGGTGTCCCAAGGGGTTTCTCCTATCTCAGAGAGTCTAGATTTGAAGATGCTCTGGTATTTATCATTTTCTTCCCATGTCTTGATTGATCTGAACCAAACACTGAACTAAAAACGTAAGGTGGGGAAGACTCCTCTACTTGCACCCTCCCAGAAAAATACCTGAGATAATGCCTACAGTGCTACACATAAACCCTACACAGACACATAAATGTTCAGGGTGACCGGCAAAGAGAAGACTTAGACCAGGAGTACTGGAGGGAAGTTAGCTTAGTTGCACCTGCTTTATTTAATGCGTATAATTTATATGCAGAATGTAATCTCTTAACACGTCAAGCCACAAAGTCCCTTCCCACGTTAATTAGGACACATCCCTGGAATGAGAGGATCATAAAGCACAAAAGTAGGGGTGTGTGCGTGTATGTACGTGACCAAAGCGTGATGACAACTGCTCTGACGATCTAATGTCCTTCACTGACAACGACGGTGCCCTGTGCTCCAGCAAGTGGCTCTGGGGTCTGTATTTTACACAAAGCATCCCAGGCACCAAAATCACGGATTGGTTCTCCCCACTCGAACCTGAGGGCCAGTTCCCAGCCATGTGTCCTGACCCCTGCCCCTCATCAGTGACTACCTCCGGTGCACACCTCCAGACCCAAGATGTGTGCCCCCAGACCCCGAAACGAAAGAACGACAAACAGCGCTGCCAGGCCCTCCCCGGACGGCGAGGTCACCATATGCTAATGCAGCCCTAGGAGCGGGCCGGGTCGCGCCGCGCCGGCCCGCGAGCGCGTCGGCGGGTTCTCAGCTCTCCCGCGCACCACTGCGGCGCAGCCACCGATCACCGCGCGCTGCCGCAGACCCTCGGCGACGGGGAGGGGAAGTCGTGCCCGCCATGCTGAGCTCCGCAGCTGGATCGCTCACATCTGGAGACGCCTCCTCGTTCCTGTCCCAGGCTTTTCGCTGCAGCGATGGCGGGGGTGGGGGCGGCGCGGCAGAGTCACCTGTAGGGCCTTCCGGAACTCCGCGGGCCCCCTCCGCAAATTCTAGCCCACCCATCAAGAAGAAAAGGTCAGAAGAGGCGGGGTGAGGTGACGAGTGGAGTTTTGGAAAGCCCCACAGGTGATACTAGATACGCGCCCTTCAAGACACACACACACGGACACACATGTTGTGACTCGGTCACCAAAAAGGTCAGCTTTATATTCTCTCTCCACCCTCCTCTCCCTCCCTGGCTTGTATTTGTTCAAGGTGTCTGTGTTCTCGCCAGCCTCCCTTCAAGCTCCCCTAGCTCAGAGGCTTTGCGGACTGCCCCGAAGTCCTGGAACCCCGCGGGACCGTCAGAGGCTTTGGTGGCCAGACGTTAAGAAAAGTGTCCCCGCTCCTCGCCCCCCTTGGGTACCCCCGGCGCGCGAACTGGCTACCAAGGAAGCAAGTATGTCTAGAAGGGGAAAATCTGGCCCGCTGCTGGAGCCAAGTGCCCGGAGCAAGGCTGCCTCCCGCCTGCACACCTTTGGGGCGTGGAAGGTCTTCCCAGTCGAAGAGGGAGCCGATGACCCAACCGTGCCGCTCCCGCGTCCCTAGTCCTCCAGCGGGGCGTCTCCTCCCACAGGGGCTTTGCGGCAGGTGGCAGCGCCGGGGTGGGCACAGTGGCCTCGCCCGAGGCTCTCTTCCCTGGCCGCGCGACTGGCTCCCGCTCTGCCCTCCTTTCCCAAGTTGCGGCCGCCCGCGCCCGCGAGCCCCGAGCCCCCTCCGCTGCGCGGGCCGCCGTCTTACCTCACCATGCAACACTTGGTTGCGCGGTTCCCCGGGGCGCTCCTTCCTCGGGGCTTATTCCCTTACTTGGGAGGAAAGAGGAACCTAGAGAAGAAGGGGGACGGAGGCTGTGGTCTGGGCGCCTTCCCGCCGGCGCAGCCTTCTCAAGGAGGGGAGCAGCCCTCTTTCCAGGGAGGGCGCCGCGGAGCCCGGGCGGCCGCGCTGGGGCTAGGCAGAGCCGGGGTCCTGCTCCTGCCCGCGGATCCGCCGCCCCAAAGCAGTGCGTCCCGACTGCCCGCTACTACGGCACTGCGGCGCCCCGCCCCTAGCCGCGCGGCGAGTCCGCCTGCCACTCTCCCGCGGAGCCCTGCCCCCGGGCGCGGAGCCCGCCCCGCACCCCCGCGCGCGCGCACACACACACGCGCCACATACAAACACGCGCGCGCGCCTTCCACACACGCGTGAATGCGGATCCGCTCGTGGCGACCACGCGTCCCTTTGGTGCAACTTGGGCGCGCGGGCGCCGCGCAGTTCGGGCACTTCTCCCGGATAGAGCTTTGGTCCGGAAGGAGGAGTCAGAGGCTTAGGGATTCGGAAAGGATACCCAGGGGTGGGGGCGCCTCAGGGAGTCAGAGGCCAGCTGACTCCGGGGACGGAGGACAACTGCTTGACAAACTGAATCCCCACTGGGCATTTCCACATCTCAGCCGAAGTCTAGGCTGCCTTATTATCCCGACCAAATCAGAGGGGGAAAAAAGCAAATTAAATATCAACAAGTTCTCTCCATTTCCTAGGAACTCAATGTGTAACCTCCAAATCGCTTCCCCGCCCAGGGCCCATTTTCTGACAGCTCTGGCCCTGGTGGCAGGAGATTGGTGACTACTCAGTCTGAAAAGATTTCCCCCTCAGCAGGTTTGGTGGGGAGGACCGCATCCCGCTGGCACTGGCCAGATCAGAGCTCAGGACTGAGAGCTGTTAATTACCTTTCTCCTTCGCTTTTAGGCGACTGTGGACTGTTTTCCTGCACAGCAGCCTGTTCTTTAAAAATGTAAGAAAGCACGGAAAAGGGTGGGGGGTTTAGAGGTTAGGGATGAGGGCCAACACTGGCCAAGGTGCCCTGGCTTGCTGCTTCTTTTTCCGTGAGGTGCCTGTCTGCAGGGTTTGGTGGTGGTGGTGGTAGAGACACTATCTCAGGCTTGTCACACCAGCAGGATGACTTCTGTCCATTTCACACAACATGTAGAGTCATCAGGAGTTTGGACTCTCATTATAAAACATGTAGAATTTACCATTTTCCACAACTGAGAATTCTTTCCCGCCGGCAGGCAGTGAAGGTCCCCGGGTCAGGACTGCAGCCAAGAAAAGCTTTCTGTAGATGCAGAGGCGCCGAGGGGAACTTGGGTGTCTGGGCATTTGGGGTAGAAGGCTCCAACATGAATGTCAGACAGCTCTGAGGACCCGGATGATCAGGGTCCATACTAGACCATCTGCAGCCAGGCAGATGGGACAGATGAGGAACTGAGGTTCAGAGATTTCCCCAAGGTTCCACGTGGCAGTGAAGACAGAGCCAATACTGGAACCCCGTGTTCACACTTCACCCTATCACTCACTATTCTCATTTCATTCTGTCACCCTGGTTGGTTTTCAGGGCTCCCTTTAGCTAGACTATTACAACCCTAGTGAGGGTGCTCTTGACGTTTTTTCTTTTTATCCTGCTTCCCTTTCACTCACTGACTCATTTTCACAACTATCTGTTAATCTCCTACTGTGTCTTCAGGCACTTTCCTTTGACTCTAGTCCTGGGCTTTCCTTGGGAAGAATGAAGAACCGTCCCTGTCCGCAGCAGAGGAGGAGACTTCTCACAGGCTTATTGTGTGTATTCTCACAGTACCAGGTTGGGTGGATGTGGAAGGACACTCCTTGCCTTCTGAACTGCATTATCTGTGGAGGAAAACACACTCACGTGCATGTCATACAAGAAACATTCTTGCTCTGTCCATTCCTGACTCTCTAAAGAAGGCAGAACTGAGGGAGAGCCTCCATTTGGCTGAGAACTATGATGGATTTGGGGGTGCATGCTTGAAGGTAGGGGGGTTCTGCCTCTTACAGTAGGAAGGGAATACATCAGATGCAAGGAATGTGGAAACCACGCAGAGATAGAATATGGAGGCCTGACTCGATCTCATGCTCACTGAGGAAGATGAAGGAGAGAAACTCCCTGAGCAAAGATTTGGAGAACAGTAGGGCTTGCAGAGGTTCGTAAATAGTTTGCTGGGAAGGGAGGGTGGGGGGTGTGTATGGCTGTGAAGTCTCTGCCCTCCCCACTTCCTATAACACAATCATTTGAAAAGACTATGTTGTGCCCCAATTTGTTTGTGAGGGGACTCCTCTGGGGAACTCAGGGTGGGGCTGAGTTTAACATTTGGGCTGATGTAGCATGAGCACAGAGAAGCCTGTGTAGACAGAGGGCTTGAAGACAGCCAGCCCCTGGGTTGCACACTAAGAAAATGTCAGGGAAGGGTTGTAACAGAGGGCAAAGCGATATGGAAGGCAGGGAGGGCTGTAGGTGGAGAGAAGCACCAAGGAAAATGGTTATTTTTTTTTCTTTTAAAAGATTTTATTTATTTGACACAGGGAGAGAGAGAAAGAATAAGCAAGCAGATGGCAGGCAGAGGGAGAGGGAGAAGCAGGCTGCCCGCTGAGCAAGAAGCCTGATGCCGAACTCCATCCCAAGACCCTGGGATCATGACCCGAGCTAAAGGCAGCCTAGCTAACTGAGCCACCCAGGTGACCCCGAGAATTGTTACTTTGATTGTGATAGCAGGGAGGGGGTAAGGTTTGTGTTTGAAAGGGGAGTGGGGATCTGACACAAAGCTCAGCAAGGACAAGGGCAGTCTAGGCTGAGGGCACAGTAGGAGGAAAATCCATGGTGGGTTCTGGGTCTTCACTGCAGGGAAGGATGGTTGGAACCCTATTGTAGAGGGCTCCCAAGTGCCCTGCCTGTAGACTCCAGTCCCTGAGTACCAAGGAGCTCTCAAAGGGGGACCTTTTCTGTTCCTGTTTGGTTTTGACAGAGGAGGGGCTGGGGGGAAAACTGGGAAGTTTCTGATGCCAGCTTTCCCAAGAAAGGCCGCCCCTGTCGGCATGGAGAGCAGAGGAGGGCCCAGGCAGTGAAATGTGGTTGCTGCCCTCGTGACAGACCAGAGCCCGGGCGGTGCAGGGGGCTCACTGCCCAGGACACCCAGCTGAGGGGCTGAGGTCCCACCATGCTCCATGGAGCCATGCAGCCTGGCAGGGCTGTGTTTGCCTGGAGGAAGGAGTTTTCCCTAATGTGCACAAAGACCTGGTGTGGCTGACAGAGGCTCTGAAAATTCTGAAGCCACAGGGAAACCAGTGAGGATTTTTGAGCATTTGCTGTGTGTTCGTGAATGCAAGATGAAGTGGGAAGAGCCTTGAAGCCAGGAGTAGCTGTGAGCCTGAGCATGTCTCTGCTTGGGAGTGACACTCCAAGATGAGCTACAGGATAAGGAGAAGGGAGCTTACTTCTTCCCCTCGGGGTGTTTACCATCCATGCATCATTGAAACAAACACTCAAAATGATTAAGAAGGAATAAAAGAGTATAAAATCAAGTGCTCAGTTAGACAGAACAGAGTCTCAGGGCTTGAGAAGGGAGATCTTCTCCAGGCTTGAACAGTCAAGTCTTCAGGGAGGAGGAGGTCTGGGCTTCCTGGGGGTGGTGTTTGGGCTCTGGGTTGGAGAAGAGAGCTGTGAGCAAGGGGCCAGTGGCAAAGAAGCTTGTGAGTGTGAGTTTTCAGCTCCTCCGGCCACTGTAATGCCATTCCCAGTCATAGCCCAAGCACTCTGATGAGTCACCCTTGTTTCTGAGAGACAGGGCATTTTTGGATGTTTAACTGGCTCCACACTTAACGTTTCCTGAGACTTGAATGTTGGCAGCTCACGCGCGCCATGTTGCTCGGGGAACACATCATTCAAGCCGGCAGCTGATGCCTGATCTCTGCTGCCAAGGCAAAACCAGGGCTGAGTCAGGTGCCTGTGTCTGGAAATCTTTAAGTCAGACTGCCTGACAAACTGGGTGAACTGCCTTTGACACTGCAGACAGCTGCGGTCCCAGAGGTGGGGTCAGTGACAGGGGACAGGCCTGGGTTCAAGTCTCTGCTCCAGGGGCTCCATCTGCCTTTCTGGGCCTCACTCTTTTCACCTACAGAACCAGAGGATTATACCATGGAATATACCTTGGAAACCAGATGATTTCCAAGCTGCTTTCCACATGATAGTTCATGATTCCGTACCTGATGGGATCTTTCCAATTTATCCAACAAGTACAGGATGGGGACTGACCCTGGCCAAGTCCTGACCTTTGTTTTCCTCTTTGCTTTGATTGGGAGGGCTGTGCTCAATAGAGATTGTGAGGCAGTGGGATGGGGTTGGAAGAGACGGGAGGCTTGCTCCTGGTCACAGTTAATCACGAATGAGATTCCTGGATCCAGCCCTGGGAATGTCGGCAGCTCAGCTCCTCTATGGGCCTCAGTTTTCTTACTGGTAAGATGAGGAGGTTGGAAACGGTTTCTACACCCCCTTCTGGTTCTGATAGGCTAAGTACTATCAACTGAACAACTTTTAGGTACTGACCCATCAGTAGGGTGTGGACCCCTCTCCCAAAGCAACCTGGGAAAATTCCCATAATGCCAACTGATGAGCTTGGGGAAAAGCACAGGAGAGAGTCCATCAGGTTAAGAATAATAAACAGACCATTTAGATGGGGCTGGGAGACTCGCGTCTGTGTCTTTAAGCTGCAGTTCCCACTTCTGTAAAATGGAGATGGAAAGATCTGCACCACTGGGTGGGTAATGATGAGGAAGTATGTGTGAAAATACTTCATATATTTAGAAGTGCTGTGCAGAAAATGTATAGTTAACATAGTCCGTTTCCATAAGACTGTCTGTTTAGAAAACAAAACAAAGCAAAACAAGCCCAGTTGTACCAGCTACTCACTTGCCTGCTTCCTAGGAAGCAACAGTTTGGGTCAGCAACTGTCTCCATACTTCTAGGGAGAGTATTATTTTTAACATGCAAACTTCAGGGCTGATTAAGAAGGCCTGCCACCTAAGAAGTCTGCACTGTCCCTTGAGTTCCTCACAGTGAATTTCTCAGAAACTTTGATTGAGTTTACTTGACCATGAAAAAGATACTCACTCATCCAAGATCCTGCTTTGATTACTGCCTGTCAGGAGGGAGATGGTGGGAAGAAGGGGAGTGTGAGTAAGCAGGGAGAAAAAGAAAGAAAAGAGCCTTTCACCTTCCTGTTATATTTTGGGCAATGGATGCTAACCTTTATGCTTTAATGAGCTTGTAAGAGGCTAATTTTGGTTCACTCACATTACTCTGGTCAGGGACACTGCTGTAGAATTCTTCACTGTGTTCCCTGGAGGAGAAGTTTTCATGAGGGCCCCTGGGGAAAACCACAGAGAGGGAAAGGTTCTCATTCCATAAATGACCATATACTTCAAAGCCTGCCCAATTCAAGACTTTGGAGCGCATCAGTCCATTTTTAGAACTATCGGTCACTTCTTTATCTCTTGTTAACCAGTTTGGGGGGACCACATGTCACAGTATGTTAGAATTGAAGGAAGGCCCCTAAGTGCTAACACCTACCTCATTCATCCTTCCCATTTGCTGCTTCCAGAATTACTTTCTGAAAGTATAAACCCCAGAGCCCTCCCTTCACTTAAAAGCTTCAGCTTCTTCATCCATAAAATGCACTAATGATATTTATGCGTATGCTTCTGTGGGGTTTAGAAGATATAGAAAAAGGTTAGCAAAGTGTCAGTCACATAGCAAGCTCCCAATAAATGCAACGATCGTTATTGTTGCTTTAGAATAAAATGATATTCCCTAAAATGTCATTCAAGGCCCTCTGTTATGGGCCCCAGTCTAGTCCTCTTACTCATACTTCTGCTAAGCCCTGTAAGGACCCGGTATGCCAGCTTCATCACCCAAACCTACCTTACACTTATCTCTTTCCGTATCCTACTCAGGCTGAACCTACAGCCAAAGAGAACTGCCTGTTTTCTCTCTGGCTCTTTCTGTTGGAGCACCTCTTACGCCTACCCCACCAAAGTTCATTATCCTCTTTCCGGTCCATCGAGCTTTGTTTATAATTTATTCTGCTGCTTACAACAGGCTGCCCTGCCCTAGTCCTGTGACTGCAATTGATCTTCCTTAGACTACATCTTAATCATCTTCCTATCACCCACAGAGTTATTGTACATAATAGGCGATCAATAACATTGGATTGAACTTCAAGAAGGCAATTAAATGTCCTGGTTGGCCCTGAGATTCTACCATGGAGGGAAGGTTTATTCCCCCTTGCAAATCTTCTGTAGAGCTAGCATTCACTGAGCTCTTCCCAGGTGCCAGGTGCCAGGCTTCTTAACCCTTTCAGGAGCCTTGGGAAGAGAGCACCACCAGCCTCACTTTACACTGATGTTGATGGTTCAAGTTCTCCCAGCCAGTAAGGGGTGGGGGGAGCTGGTATTAGAAACCAGAAGCCTTAGCGTGCAGTCTCTACTTCCTCTAAGAGAGCGTCCCCCACGCTGAGCTTGCCTTAATTCTCATGCTATAGCCCTTGTGAACAACAAATGGTACTCTACAGAACTGGTTTTTTTGCTGTCTGAAATTTTGTCCTGATTCTCCAAGTAGTTGGAAAGCAACATAATCACAGAAATAAATAACCATTTGTTAAGCACATATGTATTTAGCACTTTACACGAACACATGAACTGTACAAAGAAGATGTTTTTAATCCCATTCTGCAGAGAGTTTAATCAAGGCAGCTGCTGGCAGGGGAGTGTTACAGGTGTGGGAGACCCAGGGCAGAGGCTATTTTCCAAGAGGTACAAAGTAGTTTTTTTGTTTGTTTGTTTGTTTTGCTATTTTAATCACCAGCATACCAGCTGAATCTCAGCCCTAGATGTGTGATGAATGAGTAATGGAGTTTCTTTCATCTTTCTAATCTGCAGTCTTAACCCTGAATCCCTGACACAAGCATATCCTGTGGACTGACAGGTAGCCTTCTCCCACCACTGAAAGAACACGGTGGAGGAAGGAGGGGCATGGCACTGGACCAAACGGAGAAAGGCTGAGGTGATGATGTCTCAGCCCCGCTGAGGTGATGTAGCCTCCCCTCCAGGCAGGCCCAGGTGAGGTACTCATATCATTGGGGTCAGTCTTCCCTGAGTGCTAACTAAAGAACACACCCCCCCCCTGGGGCTGATTGGGTGACTCAGTCAGTTCAGCATCTGCCTTAGGTTCAGGTCATGATCTCAGGGTCCTGGGATCCAGCCCCAGGGCAGGTCCCTGCTGCCCCTCCTCCTTCCCTTCCAACCTTCCCCTTCAACCCACTCTCCCCCCCACCTCCCCGCCCCCTCCCTGCTTGTGCCCTCTCCCTGCTTGTGCCTTCCCTCTGCTTGCGCGCTCTCTCTCAAATACATAAATAAAATCTTAAAAAACAAAACAAAACCCAAAAACACATCCCTGGGTTCTCTCTACCTGGGACTCCCCCAAATCTGCCTCCCTGGAGGCAGTGGCCAGAAGCCAGAGTTGTAACAAGTCTGGCAGGTGACTCACCACAGCCTACGCTGCTCCCCTGGGGGGAACCTTCTAACCTCTACAAGTGTTCTGAAGAAAACGGGCTTTTTCTCAAGTGTCAGCATCCATAATCAATAAAAAACCATTTAGAATTTCACTTGGTTGCTTCCCAGTGCTGCCTCTTATCCAAAGGCTACTGTGTAGTTTGATACGTTCCATATATTCCGCATGTCTATTTTATGATGTTTAAAAGAAAAGTTGCCTCTCCATAAAGCTTTATTGCTTCCTATTATTTCCCTTTGCAAATGTCTCAAGTTAGATCCACGTTGTCAGTGACTCTTCTAACAGGGTTCTATCAGAGAGTGTATTCTGAATTTCAAACAACAATTTCATAAATAGACTTTTGGAACACAACATGTTCCTAACTAGGGAACTGTCTGTATTTTAAAGTTTTTGTAGTTATTTGTCTCTAAGCAAAAGGTTTTTATAATTGGCCCTAGAAGGATGTGGGCTGGGGGACTCTGAGATTTTCCAAATTGACTTCTCACAGAACCCTGGCTGTAGCCTGGTAGCTTACTTGATCTGTACACTGTTTTTCTGCGTTTCTGGGAGGTTTGCCAATTTGGGACATATACATTGAAGGTGTAGGAAGTAGTTTTTTTTGTTTCTTTTCTCGTTTGTGAATTTGTTCATTTAACAAATGCTTCCTGGGCACCTCCAATGTACCAGATGCTATGCTGGGGATCCAGACAGTAATCTCCTTCCCAAGAGGCTCAGAGTCTAGTAGGTGGAGCGAATATTACAGACCACACAGGGAAAGGAGTCGGTGGTGAGAAGGGTGCTGCTGCCGAGTTCAACTCTAAAGGGGAGAGAGTCAAGCAGTCAGTGGAGGAAGGATGAGAGAGAAATCCAGAACACCCACCAGGAGTTCTTTGATTCATTTTTCTACTGGGAGGAGAGATATTCGGGACCATGACTTTGTTCCTTTGAGTAATGCCGACCTCTTCTGGGCTAAGCACAGACACCCTGCCATGTTCCCTTAATATCTGTGGCAATTAGCAAAAGCTCCTTTCCCTGTGCTGGGGTGCAGGAGCTGGGCCAGAAGCCGGCAGATAGACTGGAACTAGATTGCAAGTGAGTGAACAGCAAGACATGCCAACTTAGAACCCTGTACTCTAACACTTTGTAGGGCCTAGTAGCTCTAGTTATCTTTTTCAAAGACCCTAAACGTGCTTTCCTGACATTTCTTCGTGTTGGTTCTAGCTCTGACCATTGGTTTTGTTGTTGTTGGTTTTTTTAATGACACATCTCTGCAGCTGCCTAATAGCAGCCCCTGTATTCTTCCTGCTCTCCTCCCCAGACCATTCATTCATTCATTTGGGTGTCCATCCAATAAAAATGGATTTACCAAGTGTTCTTAAGAAACCTGCTTGTCTCAGCACTCTGCTAGGTGCTGGGGCTGTGGAAATGAAGACGGGGCCCAGTGTTGACTGAGAGGACTGGCGTCTGGACAAATGATGACACCAGGGCTTCACAAGTGATCTGGGAGATGGAGAGGCACAGGGGATCCAGCCGGGGTGGGTTGGTGGAGGGGGGCTGCAGGAACACTTCTCAGAGGCAGGCAACAATTCCTTAGCTGTATCTTGAGGGCAAGTCAGGACCTTCCACGTGGGACCTATTAACAACTGCAGGCAGTGGTGATCTCGGAGCCCTACCCAATGGTGTGCAGGAGATAATGGTGTGCCTCTCTTCCCAATTCTGCATTGTGTGACCCTATATTGGTAGTTTGAAATCAGCCATAGTGGGAGGATTTACATGACTGCAATCTGCAAATGTTATAGATCAGGTCCCCCTGCTCTCTTCCCGCCAGAGCTGGCTGTCAAGTATCTGCTAGCATGATATCGGTCCTGTCACACCACCCTCATGCCGTGGTAGAAACTGTCACTGGGAAAAGAAAGAGATATAACTTACTCTCTGGTTCTAATATGTGAATGATCTGCCTGTCTGCCTACTCTTACCTCTCCCTGGCTCCTAGGTAAACACTTCCTGAGGACACTCACAGTGATCACTGCCCTTCACTGGGTCCCTCAGCAGAAGCCCAACGGAGTCTCTACAATCCCCCACCACCAATATCACTGTTGTTGGAATGTAAACTTGTGTCTTTCTCCTCATGTCTTAAGGCAGATATGGAAACACATCAGTGCAAGCTTTAGATTTCTTCACCACCCCATGTTTGGTGATTAAAATGTATATAAATTTAGACTTCAACTCCATGATCATTTCAGGATTTTTAAAAAATATTTACTTATTTATTTTAGAGAGAGAGTGTGTGCATGAATAGGGGGAGGGCGGAGGGAGAGGGGAAGAACAAGAAAGAAGCAGATTCTCTGCTGAGCACGAAGCCCAGAGGCAGGGCTCGATCTCACGACCCTGAGATCATGATCTCAGCCAAAATCAACAGTTGGATGCTTAAACAACTGAGCCACAGGCACCCCTTCATGTTTCTTTAATACAGAAACAAAGAGAAATAATACAAAAATATGCTGTTTATCCCCTTGCTTTTGGGCAGTTAGTGGGAATAGCAAAGAGTTCCCAGCTGAGCTCCAGATGCTGAGTGGTCGTTTAAGTGGAAAGCATCATTGGGCTACTTTGTTCTAGATGCTTCTTGTATTTGAAAAGACGACACAAAATATAAATGCACTGAGACATTTTCTTCTGCAGCCTGGGCATTGGTGTTACCTCATCTCTGCAGTATCAGAAAAAGGGAGGGACAGGAACTGGGCCAGTTAGCCATCAATCCCCAAAATCAGAGTCAGCTTATTTTGTTGGATTCTGGATGCTTTCTGTTCTCTCTGCTGACAATTACATTTAATAATAATTTAAGAGATTGATTTATATCATTTAGCCCTGAGCTGTTTCATACTTAAATTCTGATCTTCTCCGAGATCTCAAAGATCTTGAAAGGAGAAGAAGGGAAAGAAGAGGTGCCATGGTGACAGTAATGTCTTCTAGGTTATGTCACTTCATTCTTAAAATGCCCATCAAGGGAGGGACAAGGACGTTGAAATTAAGGGATTGAAGTGAGTTGACCAAGGTCACATGGCTGGAGTGGTGGTGACAGTAACAAAGTAAGAACTACTGAAATTAACCCAGTGCCTCCCCAGCACTGTCTCTTTGCTGGGCCAGTCCTCACCCTGACCCTGCAAAGAAGGTTTTACCCTAAATATCCTACAGATTAAGAAACTCAGCCCCAGAGAGCTTCCATGACTTGGCCAATGTCACACAATCAGGCTTTCCCCCTGAAATTTGAACCTAAGACTGCAGAGCTCCAGAACCCAAGCTCTTTCTGTTAGGTCAAGCCGTCCTCTGCAGGCAACTCTGGGCTCTACTTTCTTTGTCTTGCCCAGTGTAGATCACGTCGGGGCCTCCTTTATATATAGGTTATTTATCATCTTTTGGTCTGTCTCATTGTTCCTGCTTACCTCTGATCCTGCTGCTTTGCTCTGACATCCCCCCCACCCACGCTTGTGACTTTCCCACCAAGGTAGCAGCAATCCTCTGGGTCACTTTTGACCAGTTTCTTAGGACCCCTAGCCTTTTGCTATATCCTCCAGTTGAAGCTGCTGCCCTCCTTTTCCCATACCTGGAACCAGCAGAGAAAAGGTATATTTACAATGAAGGCAAATAAGAAATGGTAGGTTTTGGTGTTCTGCACAGCAAGGGAGATTTCTTGCTTAGAAAACTTGGAGGCATTTCCAGACCCAGCCATGGTTGCTGACAGCTTCCAGAAGAACTTCCCAGGGAAACAATCAGATTGGTTTTAGCTAGTTTGGCTGTTCATCTCCCTGGAAATAGGGCCTGGAGAGATGACCTCTTCAGATGGGGTCTGTCTAGTTATGCACTCCAACAGTTGGATTCTATGCCATCAAAAGGAACATTGGCAATGTTCCCTCCAATTCAACGTGTCCCACTACGTGTCCCTCCAATTCAACGTGTCCCACAATCAACTCGTCTCCTTGTGTTGCTTTTCAGCCCTTCAGCAAGCACAGTTCAGTCTGTTTCCTTGCTGATTTCCAAGTCTGCTGCAAGAGAAGCAGATTCTTCATTACTCCACTCCCTGCCTTCACTTAGACTCCTATCATGTGTCCTGGGGTAACTGTCCTGGTCATTCTGTCTCCCAGTCCAGTTCCAGTCCAATTTGCCCTGTAGCCAGAGTGAGCGTCCCCAAATGCAGATTCGATCCTATCACTGTTCTGAAATTTTACCTTTTGACAATCTGCCCCATTCTTTCAATATAAAATCATAAACTCCATTGCCCAACCTATAAGACCTTTTGTGATTTGGCCCTGCTTACTTGCTCCTACTTACTTCTCACTTCTGCCCACTCCTGCCTATACTTCAGATACATACTGAACCACTGCATTTGGAGCTTTAAGTAGTTATTAGTCCTCATGATACTCTGCAATATTTATTTTTACACCCTCTTTTAGGTGAAAAATGTGAGCCTCAAAATACACAGCTGGTAAGTGGCACAACCTTACTTTAAAGACGAATCTTGCTATCTCTGAAGACGAGGGTCTTCCTAACAGACTCAGGTAACCTGGCATTCCTTGTGGAGTCTACCAGGTCTGCAGTGAGAGAGAAAGAGAGAGAGGGAAAGACTGGCCCACTCTACTCAGAAAGCCCTGATATTTTCTTCCCTTAGCCCTATCCTCTCTCTGCCTCACGTGATTTTGCAGAGGTGAGGGGTGACTGAGCCCCACAATTAAAAAATCACTGCAAAATTCACTGCAGCCAAGGAGAAAGCACACTATTCATCATGGGAACTGTGCTCAGATTCCATTGCTTGAGTTTAATCAGACTAATGAACCAGCTGGCTTCCTTTCTAAAGTGATTTCTGCTGTTTCCATTACCGGGTAACAGCGCAGCAGGATTTGAAAGGGAGAAAGAAGAAAATTCAGCTAGGGGGAAAGGACATCCTCCAAGTCAGCCAGCTGAAGGGTTGGCTGTACTGGGGGAGGTGGGGCAGAGTAGCTGGGGTATGGAGGAAGAACAGGCCAGGACCTTAGTGTTATCTGGGCCCAGCCTATCACCTCCTAGCTGATGATCCCAAGGAAGGGAGAAGGTTTTTAAAGTATTGATGAAGACAACTCCATGTGACATAGAGGCCAATATCCCCTTCCCCCACCAAGGAAGTCCCTATCCACAGGCCTTGCTTCAGTGAGGGGCCTGGGACAGCCATATTGAATTAGCCCATTCTGGTCACTTGACATAAGGGTAGCCTACCAATCTGGAGGCTGGCAGGGGCTATAACTTGGGTTTGCCCAAGCTGAAAAGATGAGCAGGGACAAATTCTCTATCTCTGAAAACCCAAGCCTAGGGGAACAAAGAGAAGTTGCTAGTTAGGTTCTGGGCAAGAGAGAGAAAGACTCATGCACATATGGGGTCTGGGATGGCCATTATGGATTAGATGACACGTACGTCTAAGTGTGCCCCAGGGAATCCCAGTTTATCCCAGTGTAATTATGACTAGGGCCTCCTTTCACTCTCCTAAGTATTCTGGTTTGGAAGAAAAAATATTCAGTCACTCTAATTATGGATCATAATGGGATGTGGCGTGGAGGAAGGGAGGAAGGAGAATAGACTGGGATCAGGCCTTCATGAGCCTTGTGGGTCGGGCTGAAGAGTTTTGGATTTATGCTAAAGGCAAAGGGGATTTTAACACATGGGAAAGTACAAGATCAGAGTTGGCTTTTTACAAGATCATTCTGATAATGCATGGACAGCGGATGAGTGATGTGCTGACATGAAGTAGAGGCAAGGACACTGGCTGGGAGGCTAATGGAACAGTGGGGGCAAGAGACACGGAAGCCTGAATTAAACCAGGCGATGATAGAGGATAGAAGAGCAGATGTGTTCAAGGACTCTGCAGGAGGAAGCTCTGAGAAAACTTGGAGACTAATTAAATTGGGGGGAAGAAGGAGAGAAAGCTATTAAGGATGAACAGAAATGCCTTTCCTCAGGAAGGGACTGCTGGCAGCAGGAAGACGGTGACTAGAGCTTTGGACATGTTGGTCTTGAAGGCCATCAAAATGGCAGCTGAGTGATTAGGACTTGATTAGGGAGAGAGGCCTGGTCTGGAGACAATGAAGAGGAAGGTAACTTCATTCACGAAAATGGAGAGACCACACAGAAAAGAGGAGTAAGCTGAGGAAAGGGAAGGGGGAGAGATGGCGGCAAGGATGGCACTCAGAGCTGCTTATGCCTTGTGTCACATACCCTGCCTTGTATTATGTTTTATTTTCATCTTCTCCTTCCCCACTGCTGACTGTAATCCCTTTCAGGCCTGGCACCTTTATGAATGTTGAATCATCTACCACAGTGCCTTTGTGTAGCAGATTGTTAGGACTGATCTGGTACTAAGTGATGGGAAAATTTTTAAAGGCCGACGGTCTGAGGACCAGGAGATCACTGAGGTCCTAAGGAAAGCATCTTCCCATGGTATCCTGGGGCTGATGGCAGACTACAATGGTGCACGGACTAGGGGCGAAGGGAAAACAAGCCAGTGACTTCAGCCACGCTCTGGGTTGCCTTACTTTCCACTAGCCCATCCTCTCCTTCTTCACCTTGAGTGCAGTATTTTTTTTTTAATTTTTATTTATTTGACAGAGGTCACAAGTAGGCAGAGAGGCAGGCAGAGAGAGAGAGAGGAGGAGGCAGGCTCCCTGCTGAGCAGAGAGCCTGGTGGGGGGCTCGATCCTAGGACCCTGAGATCATGACCTGAGCCGAAGGCAGAGGCTTTAACCCACTGAGCCCCCCAGGTGCCCTGAACGCAGTATTATTTTTAATTGCTTTTGAAAGAAGGAGTTGAGGTACTTGGGACTTGGCACATCGCTTGGGATGGGACAAGCACAAATGGGGGAGTTAGAATGTCTGTTTTTCTTCCTTAAATTCAGTCCCCTAGGAAAATAGACGGCACCACCATGTGACAAGAAGAGCTGCCCTGTGTTCAAAGCTCAGCTTGCAATTGCAAAGGGCACCTCTGAAATAGCTCAGAACAGCGAGAAGAGCTCTGGAAATTGAAATCAGATCAACCCAGGGCCAATATCTGGCTCTGTTATTAACTTACCTGATAGCCTTGCAAACTTGTAAAGTTGCAACATCTTTGAACCTTGATTTCCTCTGCAGAAAAATGGGGATACTGATGAGTATCTTTCAGTTTGCATAGCTAATCTGTGGGCCATGGAAACTAGAGCTCACAGAGTTACTTGGCTAGTAAGGGACGGGGCTGGATTCCCACCCTGGGCTCATCCATTTTGTTGCTTTTGTACTTTCTGGGACATTTTGTTACCTGGCATATGGATGATTTATAGATGGATGTCCTCAACTCTTTTTGAATGAGGCAAGACCTCAAAAACTAGATATCTAGATAACTAAATAAATGCCAGATCAAGAATATGCAAAGTTCCCTTGCTAACCCCCACCTTGGGACCTGAGGAAAGCCCCCTGTTTCTCATCTATAAATGACTGCGAAATTACATGTCTGACTGCATGGGCTAATTGTGAGAGCTAGACGAGTCAGTGTCAGCAAAGGCACCCAGTAGAATGTTCTCATAGTAGGCACTCATTAAATGGTAATGAAAGCTTATTGTTTGAGTTTTGGGCTTAACTCTTCCAACAGGCTTCACTGATAGTGGCAGCGATGGTTGTAGCAGTGGGGGTAGTTGTAGTAAGAGCAGCATTCACTAACATTTTCAGAACACTAGGAAGTCTTCAAGTGCCAGAAATAACTCTCATTTAACTCTCATTTAAATAATCTCGTTTAAATTTACAACAAGCCTCCTAAACAGATATTATTTATTTCCATTTTGACAGATTAAGATAGTAAGACAAAAAGAGAGAGGATAAGTTCCTTGTCCAAAGTCATCTAACTAGTAGTATGTAGAATAATAGGGGTCCAATCCAGGGCTCGGGGCTTAGTGAAGTCTCCACCTCCAGTGGATGCCAACACATGAACCCTAAGGTCTGTTGGAATGTGTTCCCATGCAGAGCACTGTGAGCCAAGATGGAAATAAGAAGGCACCTTCCAGGAAGCACCATGACTACTGAAGAGGAAGACCAAGTTGGCCTCCTGCTCTGATTCCAGAGCTGACCCTGGGCTTCCAAGGACAGGGCTAGCAGCTGGGACAGAGGTGAGGTATTATCACCACCCCCAACCTGCACTTTCATGGCCAGTCCCTGACCAGAGACCCAACCAGCCTTGCTGAGGCCAATGGAATGGAGAAAGAGACCTGGGCTACAGGCTGGCAAGAGACTCTCACAGTCAGAAAGGAGAGATGTGGAGCAAGGACACCTGCTCGGAGGGGCTGACAGGGAGGCCACCAGCCTGCTCAGCTGTATGTTTTGCGCAGGAGCACTGCGGTGGAAGGCACTGTCTGGGCAACCATGTGGATGTGGGCCATGAATCAATCAAAGCTCATGAGTACCAGTTCTGGACTTCTAGGGACTCTGATCCCACTTGCTCCTTGTCTTTGTCTTCTGTCCCAACAATGGGATTGGTGTGTGTATGTGTGTGTGTGTGTGTGTGTGCGATATGTGGTGCATTTCCATATTGAAGAGGCAGAAAAGATGGAAGCCTTAGGGTCCATCCTCATCCTGGAACTCAAGCCCAAGCCTATGTCCTCTCATTCTCTCCCTGTAGCTGCTCTGGAGTCCACTCCCCCAGATTGTTGGCAAAGCCACTGAGCTTCTGATTCAGTGACATTTTCCAGGATCACTCTGTTCTTTCTTCAGAGCCATTTGATATAGAACTGGGAACAGGAAGCCCACTGTCTCAGAGGACTGGATCAACAATGGTGTTCCCCAAGCACCTGAAGGCTACAGGATCTCAGCAGTTGGGGAGAGGAAGGAAAGAAGGAATGTCCCTTGGGTTCCAGGCATCAAGTATTGTCACAGATAGGCTTTTCTTTTCATCCCCTCAGTAACACTAAGAAGAGGGTAAACTTGTCCCACTTCTGAAGAGAGAAAATAAAAGCTAAGAGAAGCGACTCACCTAAGGTCACTCAGTGAGTGAGTAAGAGGCCTAAATGATCCTTCACACCAGTCTTCTAATTCTCTGTGATAACTCTTCCTTATGTCACACTCCCTCCGATCTTTGCCACAAGCCAGGATTTCTGGGAAGCATCACTGGTTTAGAAGGCAATGATGAATAGTCTGAGCTTGGAGGGGCTTACACACACACAGTGCATCATTGTGCCTTGTCTCATTCTATGTGCTCTGGATCTAGATTCTATCAGAAATTCTCATGGAAAGTCAGATGAATCACAGACCGAATTTGGCAGACTCCAGGCATATGGGCCCGGACAGGTGTGAACACAATCAGACAGAGGCACACATGCACCTACCAAAGACTCTTGGAGCGGGAAGAGAATTTGTAGGCCATTTAAAGCAAATCCCTGATTCATGGACTAACGTTCTAGCAATGAAACTGAGCAGCTTTCTAGTCTATAGACTACCAGTTGCTACCAAAAGAGAAACTGTTGTAAGAAGTAGTGACAAGAGATGTGTGGTCCCAACAGCACACACGCTTAGGCTGTAGGCACCCAGATGATGTGGTGGTAGTGGTCACGATGGAGATGGTGTGGTGTTGGGAGCAGCAAGAGCGGTGATGGTGGCCATGGAGGTGGGAGCAATAAGGGGCAGCGGTTGAAGCAATGTTGGCAGAGGCGGTGACGGTGGCCACTGATGGTGGAAGTGGTGGAGTGTGGTTGGAGTTGAAGGTGGTGGTGGTGGTAGTGATGGCAGTTGGAAATGGAGGGGACGTGTCTTTAGAGGAAGAGGCAGGGATATAAGTAGAACTGCTACTTGTAGTAGTTTTTGAGGGAACGGTGTTCTACCCTCTAAGATTTAGGGTAAGTTGAGCTCCCCAAGGCCTGGGAGCCAGTGCACACAGGGGGAGCCCCAGGCCCAGGATGGGCAGAAGGCCAGCTCCTTCCCAGGACCCCGAACAACTGCCCAGTTGCCTCAGGGGAGCTCATTGCTGGGAGGAGAATGAAAAGCCCATAGCTCCTGCCTGGCCTGTCCAGCTCAGAGTGCTGTGTGGCTCTGATGGCTGCCCAGGCTTGAAGCTGCCCAAACACAGCAAGTGTCCTCCATTCCCAGGTAGCCAGACAATAGGGCCTGGCAGAGTTCAAGGCTTCTGTGGGAATGATTGGGGTGGAGACATCCTCTGGTCCCCTGCTAAGCAGCTTACACACATGCTCACACTCACACTCACACAGTCTCCGCAGACGTTCATGCTCTTCGTCTTTAAGAGCCAGTAGATGCAGGATGGAGTGTATGCTTACTGCGCCACGTGCCCACCTCCGCCATCCTGATCGGGCTGCTTACCCAGTGCTGGCAGCTCTGTAACCGACTTAGTCATCAAGACACCACCAGTGAGGAAAGTCACTCTGCTGTTTCCCTCTCTGAAGTGAGAGCGCAGCAGATGAAGAGTCACAAAGGGTGGCCCCAACAGCAGCCATCCTTGGCTGCCAAATGTCTTCCTGTTGAGTTTTAGCACCTGTGTCACCTGTCAGGAGGGACAGATGGGCTAAATGACAGAGGAAGCCCCCACGTGGTACGGTCTACATCAGCTGGTGTGATTTATTGGCTTCCCTTGGCAAGTAAATATTTGCAAGGCTGATTCCGTGAAGCCTTGACCCACAAGGACTCCTGCCATTATGGTGCTCCCCAGCACCCCTTCCCCACAAAAGCATGCACTGTTCCTGCTCCGTGCACTCCTTTTCCCTTCACCCCCACGCTCCCGGCCATACCACCCCAATCACAGACTCACTAAAGTGCGTCCTCTAACCCGATCCCTTCCTTCCTCACACGGGTGAGTAATAATTGCGAGGGCAAGAATGTGGGAGGACATGCAAATACCATTCCTTCTTGGTGCCTCGTTCGTGGGAGGTGCTCAGAAAATGAGCAGTCAATGATGGGAAGGAGGACTGGGGGCACAGATGTGGCAGCTCCCCAGTGTTTTCAAGGCCACGGTAACCGCAGTACAAGGAAGGAGTCAGCTCAGAGCTTCAACAGCCTTTAGGAAGCAGAGGGCCCAACTCAGCATCGCCAGCCCATAAACAGAGCTTCCCAGGACTTCCTAGCGCCACAGGCTGTGAGGACAGGCAGCAGGCAAAACCTCGGCTTGGACAGGTTGGCACAAGACAATGGCATGCATTGGTAACTGGCAGTTCTCCAGAGACCCAATTTGAAGGGTTTCTTGAGTTACCTCCTGGTTCTCATTTCCTGGTTACCTCCATGAGGACATGTAGTCAGTCTTTGCTGGCTACAGCCCCTTGAAACTCTGGACAGTAACTCAGAGATTAGCCAGAAACAACAATTCATCTGTGGGCATAGGCTGAAACACTATGTGTACCTGCAGCAGTGTCCCTGCCATCCCGCCTGGCTCCCAGCCCAGGTGCAAGTGTAGGCCTCCACGTTCTAGACAACTATAGACACAAAGGCTGGTTTTAAGGAAATCATCACTTCCCTTGACAAAATAGTACTCAACCTCTCTGCCTCAGACCGTCTTGTTGCCGAATGAGCCTCCCAGCTGGGTCCTGATTCTATGCAGGCATCCACCTGGTCCCAGCTCGTGGCATTCCACTGGCGTCTGTTACTGGTCGAGGAGTTGGCATGTGGACTTAGTCAGGCTAAGGAATTAGCGCCGTGCTCGAGAAAATATCAGATTTCTTGAGAGGCACATAATGCACGGGGCCCTCATAGCCATTAGCAGCTATCTTAAAACCACAAAGAAAACCAGCTCTGTGTAGATGCTGACACTGAGTGCAGCAGGTGGACCATCAGAAAGAACTTGCGTATCTGATGCCAACTCTGATACCTGGATTGCATCATGCCTAGGGCTGCTTTCCCTTGCCCTCCCCCACTTACGTCCAATAAGACATTTTCTTATTGTGGACAGCAGTTTGATTCAACTTACTCTGTTCCTTGCAACCAAAAGGACCCTAAGTGATGCTCACTGCAGGGCTGGCTGGGGAAGAAGACTCTCCCTGTGGAGAGAGGCTTGAAAAAACAATGCAGTCCAACTCCTGTTTCCAACGATCCGCCTTTCATGGTAACCTAGTAGAGCACCTGTTTCATGTCATGACCACAATCTTCCTCTTAAAAATTTCTCTGTAGGGGCACCTGGGTGGCTCAGTGTGTTAAAGCCTCTGTCTTTGGCTCAGGTCATGATCTCAGGATCCTGGGTTCAAGCCCCGCATCGGGCGCTCTGCTCAGCAAGGAGCCTGCTTCCCTCTCTCTCTCTGCCTGCCTCTCTGCCTACTTGTGATCTCGGTCTGTCAAATAAATAAATAAAAAATCTTAAAAAATAAAAGAATGAGAAAAATTAATGTTTTTAAAAAAATTCCTCTGTAAAGCAGAGGTCAGGGCAGGTATTTAAACAATCCTTCACAAGATCTTTAGAGATGGTAGCAGGAAAATAAGCCTAGAAAATAATCTGCAGCTAGATGATCTGGTTCTCAAGATAGGGCTTGGTCTTCCTCAGACTGTGCCTTTAGGTTTCAGTCAGGGTTCGCATGCTGGGCACCATCGAGCATCCCAGCATCCTGCCTTAGAAATCCTTGCTTTTTGACATCTAGTCTGGGAGCGAAGAAAAGGCCCCAAGAGGAAGAGGAAGCGTCTCTCCCACCTTCTTAGTTTTCTGTATCAGGTCCTGCCTCTTGCTCTAGTGACTGACTCTGAAAAGACCCCATCTCTCAACTGTAAGAAGAGGCACCGCTTGAAGCCACAGCAGCAATAATGAATAACGTTGCCAAACAATGAATCCCAGGACGGTGCAGTGATATAAGACACGAGAACCAGAAATCAGCCAGAAGGGAGGACACAGGAATTACTTTATAAGATATGCATTGCATCACGCCTCCTTGCCTGGTATGGACTCCCGAATCTGCTGGGCCTGTGCCTCTTCGGCCCACACTGAGTACAACACAAAAGGGATATCACAGTCCATCCCCTCCATTCCCATGTTGGCAGTGGAACACGGTAGGAGCAGAAGACTGGGCGCACTGCTTGCATTTGACCCCATTTCTCTTACTTGTTAATTGTGTGACCTTAAGCAAGTCATTGGTCCTTCGAGCCTCCGTTTCCTTTCGTGCCAGTCCACTACATAAGTTGTCGTGATGATTCAAAGGATAAAGTATATAGTGTGCTTGGCACATTACTAGTTTCCCAAACGTGGTAGTTTTAGTTATGAGTAACCATTCAGCACGTTTTCCACTTCCTTTTGTGACTTGTCTCTTCTAGAGATGCCTATGTCTTTACGACTCTTTCTTCTGTTGGGCTTCTAGGTCACCCTCAGGTTTGACATGCAGCTCACTCTTTGCTGAGTTACTCTGCCATGACAACGTCCTACAGACATTTCTGAATGGCCTCTGGTACAGCCAGGCCCAGAACCTGTCCTGTCTAAATGTGTCTTCCTGGACTACACTCCTATCCATCACATCTAAGCTGGACCAACCCCAAAGCTTTTGAAAGACTCTGGAGATAACCAGGGAAGGCTGCCCCTAGGCAAATGAACCCATGAAGCAGTCCCCTTGGAAATGAGGTGCATGGCTCGCCCTTGAGTCTTTGCCGTTTCCATGACATGATGGCATTGAATGGCAAACCATGCTAGCTTGGGAGGGAAGCAGGGCTGGGCACTGCCAACATGGTAAACCGTCTTATCTCTCTTACTAAGGCCCATCTGCCTGAGGTGGATCAGAGCCGACCAAATCTCCTGGGGCTTCTAGAACCAGATGCCTCTCAACAGATTTTGCCATTGATCTTAATAAATACAAGAAGGCAGCAACTGGCAGGAGAAATCCAAAGAAGGCTTATGCTCAGACACTTTCACCATTTCAAATCAATTCAACCAATATTTCCAGGGCATCTCCCATGAGCCTCTCCCTGCACTAGGCTCTGGGATTACACAGAGGAGTAAGAGGTATCTCTGTCTTGAAGATGCTTAGCACTGGAAAGAGAGGAGAAAGGGGGCCACATGTGGGCTGAGTAGGGTAATAAACTATTACATGTTCTAAGAGGAGGCTGTAACTAGGATATAAAGGGCACACTAAAAAAGGAGGGGTCAGTCCTCCTTGTTGTAGAAGGTCAGAAAAGTCTTCACAGAGGAAGTGACCCAGATATCATTTCCATGAATATTTACTATCAACTTGCACTGATTCTGGGCTAGAGGATTTCACAGGCATTATCTCATTTATGCTTTACAAAAACTCTGTGAGGTGGATAGTATCTTCCCTGTGATTTTTCAAAGATGAGGAAACTTGAGTCCAAAGGCCACATGCTAATAAATGATATTGGAACTCTGGTATAATTAGAATTGTCTGACCACCCTGATAATGAATATCCTAACTTTGAGGGTCTATTTTGCTAATGCACACAAGCTTCAACTGAGCAATTATACCAGTAGATACCCAGATATGATAGGAAAATTCATGCAAGTGAAACCCATAAACAGAGAAGCGAAGGTAAGCCCTCCTCCTTCATATCCCCATTTCCTTCCTCATTATCTTTTTCAGTTTCAGAAGTCTTACACTTGACAAAAGAAAAAAAAAGCCTTCAGAAGCCACTGTGCTTCTCTATTTCATCATGTTGGCCTTGAAACTGACAAAGAGCCTCCTCCAAGGAGGAGGGAATAGGGTGGGCTGGGAAAGGGGGGATAACTGGGGAAGACGGAGGGAGAGGGAAATAGGAGGAAATCCTGGGTGGGAGGGTGTGAGGATGCAGGCCTAACAGAGGACTGGATGAGTGGAGAGGGTGAGTGGAAGCAGAGAGTATCGAATGCAGACAAGAGGATACAGAGAAGAAAGAGGAGATGGTTGAGAGATCCAGAGAGGATGAGCAGGAAGAACCATAGCCAAGTTCAAAAGGGCGCAAGAGCAGGATGTCCCCATGGTCAGCCAATCCCAGTTTCCCGGCCTCAATCCTGTGTCCCAGTCTCTTTGGAAGATACTGTGCTGGGTCCTTAAAAATACAGACTCACGTGTTAGAAGGACTGTTTTCTGGGGGAAGAGACTCAGCAGGCCTGGTTTCACTCAAACCACAGGCTCTCTGTCCATAAAGGAGGGGAGCGGGGATCATCGAGGTGATCCTTCCAGCTCTGACATTCCAGGATTTCAGGGCCAGCCCATCTTCCCTGAACTTGGCTGGAGAGAGAGGAGGCTAAGAGCGTGGGGACTTGAGCCAACTCTGCAGGAGCATGGGAAGAGGCAGCAGCTTTAAGACTGAATCAATAAACAAGCTGCTTCATCAGGAAGGCAATCTTAGTCCTACCCTCATCCATAGAAGTTCCTCAAAACTATTTTGTCGCCATACCCATGTTTCCTTTTCCACAAGCAGATTCAGCTTCTACTGAGTGACAACCTAGAGGCAGAAGAGGTTACGAACACATACACGTACGTCCCTAGCCCAGGGTGGGAGGCTGAGTTCTATCCTTTGAAGATATCGATCAAGTCCAGAAGCCAGGAACCTGTGGAGTTACCTTATTTGTGGGGAGAGAGAGGGGAAAGGCTTTACAAGTATGATTAAATTAAGGCTTTTAAGATGAGGTGATTATCCTGCATTATCCAGGTGGGTTCTAAAGGCGATCACATACATACTTATAAATGAGAAGTGGGGAGATCTGACTCGGAGAAGTCCATTTGAAGCTGCCGGCCTTGAAGACTGATGTGAGTAACACAGCCACTAGGTAAGGAGTGCTGGGAGAGGCAAGAACAGATTCTCTCCCCAGAGAGCCTCCAGAGCGAGTGCAGCCCTTCAACACAATGATTTCTGCCCAGCAATACTGCTTTTTGGACTTCTGGTGTCCAAAACTGAGAGAATAAATTTCTGTCATTTTTTTTAAAGCATTAAGTTTGGGGTAATTTATTACATCAACCCTAGGGGGAAAAAATGCACCCAGCTTCCTCCTTCCCCCCATCCTAAACCTACACATTCTGCACACATGCCCTGTGTTCTGAGTGTGCCATGGGCTGACTGTTCCCTCAGAGCGACAGAGCCATCTGGACTCTCTGGGTGAGCTGTGAGGAAAAAGCCATGGACTAGGAGGTATGGAGAGGACCTGAAATGGAGATCCCATTTTGTCACTTCTTTGTGGTAGGAGAGGACTTCAGCTCTCTGAGCCTATTTTCTTGTCTGTGAAATTCAAACGGCAATCCCTGACTACTTACTTCCATCACATGAAGACTACATGAGAGAACAGATTTAAAGGTAGTTTGTCATCTTTAAAGCTCTGTCCATGTATCCTTATTATTTTTCATTAAATCTTGTTTCCTGGGCCCAATCCCGGGAAGATCTCTAGCAATATCATTCCACAATCCTTAGGAAATGCAGCTAAGAGTCAGGGTGATAGAATCTTCTATGGCCTTTGCTAGCTCACACTAGTTTCCCAAGCTTGTTCTCTGATTCTGTGTGATGGGAAGCAGTGGAGAATGTGTGAGTGATCCTGGGCGGGGTAGGTTATTGATGTAAACCCTTTCCCAGCTCCCCTAACCTAGAATCACTGATGTGCTTTATCCACAGATTGCTCAATACCATAAAGAAAATCCTAGGTGTGGGGGCACCTGGGTGGCTCAGTGGGTTAAAGCCTCTGCCTTTGGCTCAGGTCATGATCCCAGGGTCCTGGGATTGAGCCCCGCATCGGGCTCTCTGCTCATCGGGGAGTCTGCTTCCCCCTCTCTCTCTGCCAGTCTCTCTGCCTACTTGTGATCTCTGTCTGTCAAATAAATAAATAAATAAATAAATACATAAATAAAATGAAAGAAAATCCTAGATGTGTTCATGACCTCTGCACCACCCTGATGAAAGTACCTGGCATGAGTCTGATCACTTGTGGGCAATGTCTTATTTGTGTCCCCAGTGCCTAGCATGGTAGACCCAGTAAATGTTTGTTGGTGAGTGAAGGAATGGACTGATGTATGAATGGATACGTGCACGAGTGAATGAATGAATGGAAATGAGTCTTAAACATCCACAAAACCTTTCAGCCACAAACTTCTCATGTCCATTAATACTATCCTTGTCTACATATAACCTCTATCCCACCATCTCACATTGTCTATCTGGATCTCTGTTCTGAGCTTGGCTGGGACACATTCTAGCAAGTCTCCATCCAAGAGTCCCTTCATATATATATATGTATATTCATATATATATGAATATGTATATGTATATGAATATGAATATGAATATGAATATGAATATATGTATATGAATATACATATACATATATATATATATTTAGTCTGTGCTGCTCTCCTGAATCTCCTGCTTATTATCTGTAATGGGTTTCCAGCCACGGCTTTGGGCCCCACCGATATAGCAGCAGCCCATCCTGGTCACCCAGAGGGCAGCACCCTCTCTGTCCCACATTCTGGTAGACCGTCGATCTGCACCTCGGACCAGCAGCAGCACAGACTTAGGGTCCCCCAACTTCCCTTCCGTCAGGTCTAAACTCTTTCACCTGTGCTGCTGGGGTCCCATCATGTTTCCCCCAGATTCCAACAGAAATATACTAGGGAGGGAGGACCAAACATTTCTATAGATCAAATGGAATCAGAGAAGCCTGTTTTTCTTTTATATTAGATGTTACAGTAGTCCATGCTCATTGCATAGAACTTGGAAAGTACATAAAAGCACAAAGTAGTAGAAAAAAGTCATCATAATTCCACTCTCTAGGGCCAATCACCATTAACATTCTGGTGCATTTCTACTCAGTCATTTTTCTATAATTCTTATGTAATTTAGATCACAGAATATATGCAGTTTAAACCTTGCTTTCTAAAAGTAATATTTAACACAAACCATTTTTTCACATCGCCAAAAATACTCCATAAATATAATTTTTAGTGGTTGTATAACATTCTTCAGTCCAATATTAATAATGATTTACAGGCATAATCCAGAGTTGGCCTTCCCTGAGTGCTTTAACTGAGTCCCGTTTTCTTTGTTCTCTGGACAATCCATTTGCAGAACTCAGCAGCATCTCCTCGAGCTCTCTAAGAAGGATTAGTTCATTCTACAGCCACAAGGAGCATGAGCAGTATAGACTTTAACTGAAGATTTCACAGCAAAGATAAAAGAAAGATTTTACATTGTACATCCTACAACAAATAACTTTAATAAACACATCCCTTCGACTTCTAATTTATATTATGCCCCTATGTGGCCAGAACGCCAACAGGAGTTTTTTTGTTTTTGTTTTTCCTGGTCCTTCTTTCCTTCTTCCTAGATACTACTCCCCCAACCCCATCATATTTTGATATTACTGTTATAAAAGCTCCTAGGTTCACAGCCTAATGCTCATCCTGGGACTTGGGAAATCAAAGGGTCTCTGAATACTGGGACCCACCTACCTTCTGCAAAAGGCAATTTAGTGAGAAATCATTTGATACTTGAATAGGCCTTAAAATAAACCAGTCCATCTCCACTACTTCCACCGACCTCACCTATCATCATCAAAGTATTTCTTCCAGACATATAAAATGCTTTCCCTAGGAATAAATGACTTTCTCAATTTCATTAAGCTGGTATATAATAAAACCTTGATTCTGTTCTCATGGGACCAATTCTTTCTTATTAGATCTGAATAAGAAAAAAACTTGTTTTAGGAGGAGGGGGAAAACTGCCCATGCAAATATAGAACTTGATACCCAGAAAACCGTGGTACTTACCAATTCTCATCAAGGATTATTTGAGTGGGGGAAAGAGGAGATATAATTTAAATAAAAGAATTTCAGTGTATAACTATACTTGGTGAAAGAGAGTAGCAGTGGCCTAAAAGCAAGCCAGGAGGTATGTTCTGTCCACTGGGAAGGTCCCTTCACTGTCAACAGTAGTCTCTGTCCCTGAATGCCAGGAGGCCCCCTTTGCAAGGGAGCTGCCCAGAACTCTAGGTCCAGTCGAGCTGAGCTCATTTCCAGAAAGCCACAGCAAACCGGGCTGTGCTCACAGAGAAGCTGCAATAACCATTAGAAAGGCTAGAAGAAAAGCCTGAAAGAAGGGGACAGTGGCTCCATGGTAAGCCTCCAAGGGCGGCAGAAGGGATGAGGCGATACCCACTTACACAATGAGGTGGAGACAGACGGGTGTGACATGGACAATCCTGAGAGGCTCTATGAAACAAAAGAGCCAGTTGGTCCCAGAGAACACAGCTCCAGATGGGAGATGAAGGGTGCTCTGCTCTCTTTCATTTGTTTGTGAACATGAAAATAAGGAAGTTAGGAAAATAGGGAACTCTCCTGGGAGCCGGGTAGCCAAAAGGCCTCAGCGAGGAGCACTCCTTCCCCAGGGTGACTGTGCTTAGTGGGTGGGAAGATCTGCGGGTGGAGAGGACAGGGCGGAGGCTGGGGTACCCCTTCTTGGAGTCTGGGGAACCCAGGGAACTGGAGGCAGGCCCTTGCCCCGTGCCCCGCCCACGAAGTGTCCTCTCCAGTACTGGAGGCTCCCAGAGGAAGGGGGTGCGGCAAGAGGGAGTAGGGTTGTAGGTTTAGTACCTCCTCAAAAACACCACCACAAAAAACCAGGGGGCCCAGTTAAATTTGAATTTCAGATAAATCCATTTTTTTTTTTAAAGATTTTATTTATTTGTTAGAGAGAGAGTGAGCACAGGCAGACAGAGAGGCAGAGGGAGAAGCAGGCTCCCCGCTGAGCAAGG
>ML105966.1:0-36804 GCA_003697995.1 Taxidea taxus jeffersonii | reverse complement strand
CCTGAGCCTAAGGCAGCCGCTTAACCAACTAAGCCACCCAGGCGTCCCCATAAATCCATTTCTTAAGTGTAGCTATGTTCCGAATACTGCGCGGCAAGCCTAAGATGATGAAGTGAGTAACTGCCCAAGTTCTCCGTCAGTAATAGAAAAAGAGGAAGTTAGGAAAATAGGGAACTCCAGTTGTTGGAGCCCCAGCATAGGCGTTGGCGCATGCGCACTAGCTAGAGCCGGACGGAGCCGCGGCGAGAGGGAGGGAGAGACACTGAGGTCTTGGCACCGTCGCTGGCTGAAGACAAACACTTGGGGAGCTCACAGGAAGATAAACATGTTTTTTAAAAAACTTGGTTTCACTGTAAACAGAATACTAGTCATTTATGTGAATTGTCACCATTTCTGTCTTTTTAAGCTATCACCAACCCTTCCTCATTTGTAGTTGCGCGGCAGAAGTGTTTTACCCGGGTGAAAGTACCTCTCACCGTAGAGTCACACTTAGTCTGTGAAGGCTCTGACATCTGCCTGTCCTGGGTCCAGGGTGGATCTCTGACTGTGTCCCGCTGTCTCCTCCTCTCGTCATCATGAACTCGCTGTGAGACTGCTGGGAAGTTTTCCCCCAAAGTTCCTCTCTAGGATACCCCTCCTCCTTGCCTCACCATCCCAGCTTCCTTTTTGGTTGAAATTTCCCTGAGAACCGTTTATCCGCTGCTTCCTCGACTTTCTGGGAGATAAAATAGTCAGCGAGGCACATTATGAGTGCGTCAGTTGCTCTGCTTTTAGCCAAGCAATGTTTCCACAGATCGGAGTAGTCTGAGTTCCCAGCTGAGCGTATTTTCTCCGGGAACAGTTTGAGGATCTGTGGCAGAAAGACACTCTCCACTTCCTCTAACTAGGTGCTACTAGTCAGTTCCTGTCTTGAGTTTTCCCGCTTGCTCCTCTGGCTGGAGCTACTCCTGTGTATTTCCAGGCCGCACCAAGTCTTCTTGGCTCTCAGTTCTTCTCTAGCCTCTTGGTAATGGGTATGGTTCTTCATGAATGGCTCCCATCCTTCAACTGTCCTGTTTCAGCCTTGAGGCCCGTATTACTGTGACCCAGAGAGCATGTGGGCTGCCTTGGGGGGCGACCTGCTTCACTTTGTTCACGGCGCCTGCTCTGTGTCGTATGAACAGACACTATGGACCTCTGTAAGGAGAAAGATGATTTCAGGTGTCCCACACAGGCACCTCAGATCGTCTTACTCATCTTGCCATCTTGGGAGTCTACTCAAGCTTCCTTTCCTTTTCTTGGAGATCACAACTTGCTCTTCCTTTGGGAACTGCAACTCCCTCCCACCCCCTTCCCCAGGTCCCCTCCTGTCTGCTGGAGCCATCAATCTCAACATCCCACTTCTGGTCAAAGAGGAGGGAAGAGAGAGCAGCAACCCCCCCTCCCAGGGGTTTTCATCCTATCTCCCTATCACAGACATAGCACATGTTCCAATCTGCATCGGTCTTCCTCTGGGAGCATCTGCGAGGCTGTTAGTGCAGTGATGCGGGCCTGAACTGTGGGCAACAGTGTTTTCTCTCCTCCTACTGAAAGAACCCCATTCTTGAAGGCAAGTAGAACTGAGGGGTGGAGAGAGAGAGACCAAGAGAGACCTGGTGACATCATTTGAGTCCCTCAATCCAGGTGTGCCTGTGGCCACCCCACTTCTGGACTTCCTTTTTTTTTTTTTTGGCATTCGGTATTCTGTGTGGGCTTTCACATTTGTAGCTGAAGAGTCCTAAACAACACATTCTTGGTATCTTCGGTTCTTCCCACATTTAACTGACACCAAGTGAGTACCTAATATGTGCCAGTACAGGCTTTCTCTCCCACAGTTCTCTGCATCAGTCCCATCGACTAGGCAGATCACAGAGAGGAAACAAAGCTAAAAGAACACACAGCTAGTAAAGACTGCTGCTTGAATCTAAGTGCAAATTCTTTAACTCCAAATCCAATCACCTTCTTCAAATTTTTCAAATTGTGATGCACACAAAGAAATTTTTACATGAGGCCAAATATATATGTATCCTGTTATGGGGAGCCATATGGAACAGCTGGTGTCTGAGGGGTGTGACCTGACAGGGGCAAGTTCCTAGAGTTCAATCTCCAGGTATGATGTGACAGAAACAAGAATTTCACAAAACAATGCTCGTCCTTAGTATGTATAATGCACCCAGATAATTCCATTCTGTCCTACTCCATCTTTCCAAATGCTAGTCATGACCCACTAACCTGATTTCATGACACACTAAAAAGATGTGACCTTTGGCCTGAGAAAAACATGACCTACACAAAACCTTTCTGGGACCTGCACTTCTCCAGAGTTTTTACCTCACTCCCTTTATATTTCAGTTTGAATTGCTCATGGTGAACTTTCAGACACAAATGTCTTTCTCCATCGTTGTTTTGGCCAGAGCTCATCCGCCTGGATTCTCCTTGGAGGTATCTGGAAGGGCTGCCTCCACGGTCACGTGTGCGGTGTGGGAATGTGGTGAACACAGCGCCAGGACCATTCCACCTCGATTCAAGAACCACAGATGGGGGTGTTGCTACTTGCAGGAATAAGAACAGAGATTTGTAATAAATATTGTAGCAAGCATACCACCCGCGGCTCAGAATGAGATCCAAATTGCTCTGAGCATGTCTGGTTAACTTGTAGACGGTCCCAGAAGAGTTTGTTTCTGTGAAGTAACTTGCCCACAGCCTTTCGGTTTGAGTGGGTGAGAAGGCAGATTTGATATAGGAAGAGAAGTGATGAACAGAGCAGGTGGATATCTGTTCCCTGTCTGACCTTGGGAGTGCTGTCTGAGTCCTCAGGGGAGAGAGGCTGCAGGAACTGCTCCTGTTCAGGGCTCTGTTGGCACCCAAGGCACCATATGTGACATGGGGTGGGGGTAGGGCCTTTGGATATTGGCAGCATGCCCACAGGGGCAGCCCCAGAGCAGGAGAGGAACAAAGTGTGCCCAGAGGAATCGTATTGCGTGGGGGCCTAATGGATGTCCCCAGGGAGTGTGAGAAGACCCCAAGGGGCTCTTCATCGCGCACTAGGGCCTAGCTTGCACTGTGAAGGTATTGGCCGGTGGAGCATAGGTGGTCACTGCTAACTGCTTTCCAGACACCCCTCTGGCTGGCAGGTCTGGGGAAATTCAGCTTACATTAAGCACAGTCACATTACAGAACATCGCGTTTGGAGAGTATATGACACAAATTGCTTTCATCTACATATTTTGCAAAGCTCCAAACAACTCTATGGCGGGAGGGTCCAGGCTCCCTATTTTTAAGGGAACAAATGGTGTGGGGGGGGGGGGTAGTGGGCATGAACTAGCGTGGGCAAGGTCGTATGGCCAGAAAACGGCAGAGACAGGATTCAAACCCACGTCTTCAGGCAGAGGTTTTTTTTTGTTCTTTCCACCGCAGGTTGTTCCCATGGCAACCCTATTAAACTGCCCAGAGAGTGCTGACAAGGAAGGAAAGAAAACCAGGATGGAGGAAGGAGGGTGCCAGTTCCTGCCACCCTCCCCTGTCTCCCCAGTGCCTGTGGTCCTGACATGAGCGAGTCATAACCCAGTGCTCTCCCTCCTTGGACACCCCTGCTCTACAATCCTGCTTCAGGATGGACTGTGAAGGCTGGATTTTGTGGGCACCTCCCCCAGGGGCAGCGAGGGCGGGGCACAAGAGGCTGCTGCCTGCAGAGTCCAGTAGCTGCCCTGACCCATGGCCCCTCCAGCACAACCTTAGAGAGATGGCACTGGGCCTTCCAGAATAAAAGTCACCGAGGGCACTTCTTTGTCTCCGGGTCCCCTGGGAGGTCTGATGCATTACTGAGGGCCTACTACATGCCAGGTCTTGTGTTTGGCACGTTATATGCATTATTTTATTTGGTTCTCATCCCGTCTCTAAGGGAGCATAACCATTCCATTTTACAGGTGAGGAGGTTAATGGGCCTGGCATCACACAAGAGGTGGTAAGCAAAGCCCAGATCAGGACCCAAGGTCCTGCCATGCACTCCGGACACCTCTCAACCACACTGTATTGCTTTGGGGGCTCATTTTGCCTACTCTGGATGGAGAGGGTATGGACATATGGGAAAGGAAGCAATGAGAACTGCTGTAGGGTTTCTGTAGGTGAGCAAACTCACCTGTGCCTCATCAGTACGTAACAGATGCACACTGGTAAGGCTGGTTAAATGTTGGCCAGTTGGTAAATGGCTACCTGAGTGACTCCCGAGGTCCCGAGGCTGTCCTCACAGCCCAGTAGCTAAAGGGTTATTGCTTGAGTCTCAGGGACCTCAGGACTGTGGTCACCCCAGTGCTGTGGTCACTGTCCACTCTGACTGGCTATCTGTGCCCATGACATAGCAGTTGTTATAAATTTTAGCATCACTACCATCTGACCCAATGGGAGCTGTGGATTGGAGGCCCTTGGACACTGAGCAATATATGAAATGTTTAGTTGGATTCTGGCTTAAGAGGAGAGCCTGCTGTCAGAGGTAACTTGGTAACTTGGGACGGAGTGAGAGGTTCTGAGCCCCGCTGAAGGTGTGCTCAAGGATCCCTGATGATTCAGAGATGTGTGCCTGCAGAAGGTGATGTGTGATTCGATTCTTCAAATGAGCCCTATTGGCTTATTGATTCTCATGATAAAAGTCAAAAATCACACTGGAGCAGTTAGCTTATTATTGACAGAGGGACATGTTTCTGATCAGGCGAGCTGGAAATGGACTGTGACTGCTCATGCTGGCTACTGGGATATGGGGTTGCTCTTGTAGGATTTTGTGAACTTACAACACTTTACTGACCTTGGGAGTCACTGTCTGCTGCCACTCAGGCAATTCATTTTGTAAACCGATGGTATAAACTTACTATCAATAAATATGGTACAGGACGGTAAATGCAAAAAAGAAGAAGAAGAAGAAGAACAACAACAACAACAACGGGAGTTCTCCAGTGCCTAAGGATACTGATGCCGCATTCGGGACTTCTGGAAACTGGCTCCCTTCCTTCCATTTCTGCTGGGAAATAAACCTAGTATCTCCCATTTAATGAATCACTCTGACATGCCTCACACTGTGGTTAAGTGCTTAGCATCTCTTATCTCATTTATCCTTCACCACAAATTTATTATGACCGTTTTATAGACAAGGAAACCGAGGCTTGCTTTTTATTTTTTAGATTATTTATTTGAGAGAGAGAGAATGCGTGCACAAGCAAGGAAAGGGAGGGGCAGAGGGAGAGAGAATCTCAAGCAGACTCCCCGCTGAGCATGGAGCCTGACACGGGACTAGATCTCAGGACCCTGAGATCATGACCTAAGCTGAAATCAAGAGTCAGACACTTAGCTGATGGAACTATTCAGGTGCCCCAAGGCTTAGAAATTTTAAAAATTCTCCCCACTAAACCAGCTAACGAGAAAACCATTTGTCAAACTCAAGTCTGTTGAACTTCAAACCCCATCTTCCCTGCTCGACAGCCTGGATGGTCAAGGCCCCTAATGGAGCTCTGAGGACTTGGCATGTTCTGGCTTGTCCCTCCCAGGGGTCCTCATCCTGTACTTTACTCTCCCCCTCACTGTGCTCCAGCCACACGGATCCTCATTCTGTTCCTCAAATGCATCCATATTGTTTCTGCTAATGTGCTTTTGCTCTTATGGCCTGCTGTGCCTGGAATGTAGGAAATTTGCAAGTTCTGGGGATGTACAGATATGTAAGACACAATCCAGCCCTTAAGAATATGCAGTCAAGAGGCGCCTGGGTGGCTCAGTGGGTTAAGCCTCTGCCTTTGGCTCAGGTCATGATCCCGGGGTCCTGGGATCGAGCCCCACAATGGGCTCTCTGCTCGGCAGGGAGCCTGCTTCCTCCTCTCTCTCTGGCTACCTCTGCCTACTTGTGATCTCTGTCAAATAAATAAATAAAATCTTTAAAAAAAAAAAAAAGAATATGCAGTCAAGTAGGGCACCTGGGTGGCTCAGTTGGTTGAACATCCAACTCTTTGTTTCAGCTCAGGTTATGATCTCAGCGTCCTGAGATCTAGCCCCGTGTCAAGCTCTGTATTCTCTGCTTGAGATTCTCTCTCTCCCTCTCCGTCTGTCCCTCCCTCCACTCTCTCTCTTTCTCAAATAAATAAATAAATAGAATCTTAAAAAAAAAAGAGTCTGCAATCTAGTGATGGGAGGTACAACCATAGAGAGATAATTATAACACAGTCTGACTAAATGCATTACTAGAGCTCTCGAAAGACATACAGAGGGCTCCTGGGTGGCTCAGTTGGTTGGGCGCTATCTTCAGCTCAGGCGTGATCCTGAGGTCCCAGGATCAAGTCCTGCATTGGGCTCCTTGCTCAGTGGGGAGTCTGCTTCTCCCTCTAATCCTCCCACATCTTGTGCTCTCTCTCTCTCTCTCTCTCTCTCTCTCTCTCTCACATTCCTCTCTCTCTCTCTCTCTCAAATAAAAAATTTTAAAATATTTTTAAAAAGAAAGAAAGACATATAGAAATACAGGGAAGTGAAACTGAGCACGTTCGTGTGTGTTGGAGGAGGACATCCAGGAAAGACATTATGGAAAGCTGATGTTAAGTAAAGAACAATCAGGACTGAACAAGAGTATGTAGGAGAGGAGAGGTTGTGCCACGTTCCAGGTAGAGGAGACAACAGGAGGAAGCACGTACACAGGAGAGACAGTTGTACCTATGACGTGGGTGACCAGCAGTTTGGCATTGTTGGAACCTATGTATGAGATGAAGCTAGAGAGGTAGGCAAGAGCTGGAGTGGAAGGTCCTATGGCTAGGGAGACTGAATGATGTGTTGTCAAACCAGGGTACTTTGAGAGTGATCACTATGCCTGCTGGTACCTCAAGATAGGAACGATAAACTGGACCTGTCATTGGGCCCCTGGGGTGTATAGTCATTCTCACCTAAAGTCCACACTGCAGAATTTAGACATCAGCCTATGCACAATGAATAAACACTGAAGGTTTTAACAGGTTTAACAGGTTTAACATCAGACTTATTTTCTTTAAAGGCCATTCGGACATGGATATGGGGGATGGGTTGGAAGAGGAGGAGGATGGCTTCGGAGGCTGTTGTACTAGCCTAAGTGGGAGTGGGAATGCATTGGAGATGATGGTGGTGGAGAAAGACAAAAATAAGAATATTTTTCAAGGAATGAAAGCAGACTGAGGAGGTAAGAGCTTCAGGATTTTATGAGTGGTGAAGAAACAGAAGAGGGGAAGAATGAATGACCCCCTGACTCAGGTGCCTAACTAGGGAACTGGGCAGACAGCAGTCCCACCTGCAGTAAAGTAGAACAGGCTTCAGGAGCCATGTGTTGAGTGTGTTGAGTTGGGCAGGTAGAGCTGAGGGACCCATGGGGTTACTGGGAGAGGGGACTAGTAGGCTGTTTCTTGGGAGTCTGCAGCTATGCACAAAGGACTGGAGACATACCTGGAGCTCACCACAAGGCAGACTATCAAAAGTGTGAACAAAAAAGGGTGGAGAGGTGCCTGGGTGGCTCCGTTGGTTGGGTATCTGACTCTTGATTTCAACTCAGGTCGTGATCTCAGGGTTGTCTGCTTGAGCCCCTTGTTGGGCTCTGTGCTAGGCATGGAGCCTGCTTAAGTTTCTCTCTCTGCCTCAGCCTCCCATCCACCCCATGTGCACTCTCGCTCACTCTCCAAAAAAAAGTAAAAAGAAAATTCTCACAGAGAGTTCTGTTTAGGGAGAAGAATACTGGGCGAACATGATTCTCATTCTCCTCTTGTCAATTTTCATTCAAAAAATAAACTTTATTTCAATAATAGGATATTTAATTAACACTCTCACAACTTGTGAAAATTAATAAGCTTATGATTTTCCCTTGGAAAAACCTGCCTCAGGTTCTCTACATTCCTGATTACATTATTATTTTCCACAAGCTAAATTTACTTCTGTCACTTAGTTATGGCATGGCTCGTTGCCCAGTGTTTGTGGAGCTCAGTGCTTCGTTCACGAGGTGGCTGCTGGAGACTGGTAACAATGATGGGGCTGCAGGAATGATGCTGGGTTGGGGCTTCTATTTCTTTAACTACTTTAAAAAAACTTTTTGGAAGATTTTATTTATTTATCTGGCAGACAGAGAGAGAGAGCATAAGCACAGGGAGCATCAGGCAGAGGGAGAAGCAGTTTCCCTGCTGAGCCAGGAGCCTGATGTGGGACTAGATCCCAGGACCCTGGGATCACAACTAAGCAGAAGGCAGACACTCAAAAGACTGAGCCAGGCACCCTATTTCTTTAACCTCTTAATTCACCTTTGACTTTTTTTTTAGTTTTAAATATGTCATACATTCACATAGTTTATACATTTTAAAAATATGTAAGCATATACAGCAAAAAGTCACTCCTCTACCCCCAACCCTCACCTACACCACTCTCCTCCTTGTTCCAGGTAACCACTGCCAATTTCTTGGATAGCTTTCCAGTTTCCTCAGCCTACATGAACCAAGCCAAACATATATTCTATCTTCCACCCCATGTTTATGCAAACATTTTTAGAGTAGCCCTGTAGTTTTTATTTTATTTTATTTTATTTATTTGACAGAGAGAGAGAGAGAGAGAGAGATCACAAGTAGACAGAGAGGCAGGCAGAGGGGAAGGGGGGAGCAGATTCCCTGCTGAGCAGAGAGCCTGATGTGGGGCTGGATCCCAGGACCCTGAGACCAGGACCTGAGCCAAAGGCAGAGGCTTAACCCACTGAGCCACCCAGGTGCCCCACCCCTGTAGTTTTGCCCTTGTTGCTTTCATCTCATACATCTTGAACATTTTTCCATCTTGGAACACTAAATGAAAGATTATAGATATTTTTTCATCCTTTCCAATTTTATAGCTTTAACTTCTTTGTATATTCTTGTTACTTAGGCTAGTACAATATTTAAGGAAAAGTCATAGCAGGGTGCCTGGGTGGCTCAGTCAGTTGGGCCTCTGACTTTTGATTTTAGCTCAGGTTATGATCTCAGGGTCATGAGATCTGTGCTCTGTGCTCAGTGTGAGCCCGTTTGAGATTCTCTCCATCTCCCTTTCCTTCTCCCTCTACTCACACTCATGCTCTCTCTCTCTAAATAAAAATTTAAAAAAAGAAAGAGAAAGAAAGAAAAGTAGTAGCAAATATGGACTTGTCTTTTTCATAACTTTATGGGAAATGTCTAATGCCATTTAAACAAGCAGTAGGCCCTTGGGCTCAAATAGTTGTATTTCATCACATTAGGGAAGTATTCAGTAACTAAATTCTACTGAGCGTTTTATTGTTTTTTAGCATTTTTAAAGGATATTTATTTATTTATTTGAAAGAGAGAGCAAGAGCATGAGTGTGGGGAGGGCCAGAGGGAGAGGGAAAAGCAGACTCCCTGATGAGTAGGGATCCCAATTCTGGGCTCAATCCCAGGACCCTGAGATCATGACCCAGGTGGAAGTTAGACACTTAACCAACTATGCCACCCAGGTGCCCCTATTTTTAAATTCCTTTTAAAGATTTTATTTTATTTTTTATTTATTTTTTTAAAGATTTTATTTATTTATTTGACGGACAGAGATCACAAGTAGGCAGAGAGGCAGGCAGAGAGAGAGGAAGGGAAGCAGGCTCCTTGCTAAGCAGAGAGCCGGATGTGGGGGCTCGATCCCAGGATCCTGGGATCATGACCTGAGCTGAAGGCAGAGGCTTTAACCCACTGAGCCACCCAGGCACCCCTAAAGATTTTATTTTTTAAGGAATTTCTATATCCAACGTGGAGCTTGAACTCACAACTCCATGATCAAGAGTTACATGCTCTTCTGACTGAGCCAGCCAGGTACCCTCAAGTGTTTTAAAGCAAGGAACGGTATTGATACTATAGAAGAATTTCTAGGATACATGAAAAGAGCAAGGTGGAGAAAAGTATATGTTGTATGCTATTTATTTATGAAGAAGAATATCAAAGTATTAGGTAGGACCAAATGAAATTACTCATAAGTGGACTATTTTTGAGTTATAAAAATGTTAGGATCATATAGCTCAACTCAATTTATACATACTTGGTTATATTAGAATATGCATGGATAAGCCATTAAAATAAGTATTATTATTATAATAGTAATAATAATGCTACCTATGGTGTAGGAAGGAACGGAGATAGAATCTACATAGAATCTATACACACACACCTTAAACTGTTCTCAGTAATCATATTGCTGGTGGTACTGATGGTATCATTATTTCAAGATTGTTGTGTATGAGATAAAGAAAATGAGTAATTATGTAGATAATGTTGAGAACTGGGAGTTTTGACATGGGAGAAAGAAGTACAGATAGAAGACCAATGATATTAAGTAAAAACCTTGAGTTTGAAGTATCCATATGAATTCATGAGATTTTTATCATATCGCAGTATAAATGCATATTTCCTAGGTTACTCAAAAGGACTAGAGACAATGACCAATCAGTGGCAATGAGGGTCCCTAATGCCCAAATTGTGACCCCATAAATTCTATTTCCCAAGGGACCAGGGCTCCTTGGAGAAGAAACTGATTACAGGTCTATAGAAGGAATGATATAAAATGAGCCTAGGATGTCTTACCATACAGAGAACAAGGAAGCTAATAAAGACTTACTGAGGTTGTATCAGAAGGTTTCAGGAACAGGGCACCTGGGTGGCTCCCTCTGTTAAGCGTCTGCCTTTGGCTCAGGTCATGATCCCAGAGTCCTGGGATCCAGCCCCACATCAGGCTCCCTGCTCAGCGGAGAGTCTGTTTCTCCCTCTCCCTCTGCCCCATCCTCTGTTTGTGCTTTCTCTCTCTCAAATAAATAAAATCTTGAGGGAGAAGAAGGAGAAGAAGGAGGAGGAGGAGGAGGAGGATTCAAGAGCCAAACTGAAGAAACTCTCACTGACAAAAGATAAAGCCAATCTGAGCACCAACAGGACACTAACCGCAATAAATTGAAATACAGCATACTGAAACCACAGACAGTGAGCAAATCCAGATGACAGAAACAGTGCCAGATCCTTTCAACAAATAAGTTGGCAGAAAACAAACAAACAAGATAAGAAGTGGGTGAAGGAGGAAAGATATATCTATAAATTAAAAGGAACTTAAGAGGCAAGATCAATTACTTGCCATGGATGAACAGCATCTGGATCCTGGTTGAAACAAACCAAAATGTAAAGTTATGACCATTTAATACCCTCATTTTAAGACAAAGAACGCATTCGTTTATTTACCCAATGGCAGTCAGTCAATGGGAGAAAGGAGCCTGACGGTAAGAGCAGCCAGAACTAAAATCAGAGGGCTCCTATCCCAGGAGCCAACGGCTCAGACAAGGCCATGTGGTCACCGAGGAAGAACAATGGCATGTTCAGGTGGATGACTTTTGTCAGCCCGAAGCATTTGCTTGCATAAACCACAATTTCTATCACTGTTGAGGCAGCCAGCCTCACAGTGATTAAGAGCAGGAACTCCACTCCATCACTAGGGCTGGTAGAGTCAGAGATATGTAGGCTCCTGAAGTCAAAGCTGCCCCTAGGTTCCTTGGCTCCAAAGTCCTTGGCCCCCTCAGGCCAGTTCTGGGGTGTCACCCACCGTGTTGCAGCATCTGAGTAAGGGAGGGATTCTTAGGCACCCCCGGAAAAAGATACAAGTCCTTCCTCCCACCCAGCTGAAGAGTTCAGGATGGAGGGAGGGCCTGCGAAGGGAATAAATTGTTGTGTTTCCAAAGGCAAGCAACCCCCTGTAGATAAAAACAGGCTAGTTTCCCAAGGACTGCCCTGGGATAGATGGGTCAGGAAAAAAAAACTTGTTCCTCTGCCCCTTGCTGGGAAATAGGTCCCTCTATCTGTTTTATTTGCTCGAAAGCAGATAACTGGGTCTCCTACCATCAAAGTAAGGCCATTCCTCAAGAATTGTGTGAACCTGTTTAGATGCAAGTGAACACATGTGCATCTAGGTGCCTGCCTGGGTGTTATTCCCTGAAATGGTAACTGATGAATTCTGGCTAGTGAAGTCTGGGATGCTTTTCCGTTCCACAATGCAAGTCAATTATTTTATACTTAGAACACAAAGCCCCTCCTGTTTTGGAAGAGAGAAATAAACTGTCCATATATCCCAAGAAATAGCGTCCCTTCTGGCCAAATACTCAGCACTCTTCTGAGTACTTTTCCTGTGCCAAGACCTAATAACAGATTGGATTCTCCCACATTTCTAACTCCAACAGCTCCTAACTGGGAACTGGGAGCCAAGGCTTCCTCATTCTTGATGGCTTTTTCTGGGAGTGAGATTAGGTGATAAGAAACCAGGGATCGGGTCTCTCCATGGTCTATTTTTGGGGGGACCTCTATCATGCTCGATTACCCCCCAATACTAAACCTTATCCCAGCCAGTGCTGGACCTCAACACTCCTAGATCTGGCCCCTTGCCTGGGATTTCAATTCCATTTACTTATGTTTGTCCTTTCCTGTTTCTGTGGTGACCTGTCTCAGAACCAAAGAAGCTTTGTCTAATTGAATTAAAGGGACATGTGACTCTTCGGCTGTGTATTTAGGAGAAAAGATCCCAGATCAGACAACATTTGCCCATGACCTTAGTGCTGAGGTTAGTAAGGCTTCTTAGGCTAGCAAATGTTCCTCCTAACCCCATGTGGCCTGGATGCAGACCCATTAATGTATGGAAAGTTGCCCTGTTCTGTTATGTCTGCAGCCCGGAGAGGCATAACAGTGGTCCTGACTGCAAAGGGCTTTGCCGGGTACGAAAGACACTGAGCCATGGGAGGCAAGGGCCCATGTGCAAGGAGCCAGAAAGAGCGGAGGTTGTCCCCCATAAACTCCTCCTCATAAAAACAGTGACAAGGACCAGGAGCCTTTGCCATATGCCAGGGGATAACTCTGTGAAAAAGCACAAGGTTGGCTGCCCACCAAGGCGCAAGGTTCCCAAATAGAGCCTGAGTCCTGAAGGGAGAGAAGATCCAGCTAAAAATAGCTATGACGTCCCAATGTTGATTTTCTGCTTTCCTTTTTTTTTTTTTCTTTTCTTTTCTTTTCAGTGAGTTCACCTAAAATAGCCTGGCAATAGACTTGTTTGCCCTTTAAGTGGAAAAAGAAAAACAGAGAGGTCCCTAGGTGACGTGAAGCTTCTGAAGGGCCTGAAGTTTTTGCCCAAACCCATGGGGTATCCCTCTGGGGTGGTGACCACATCCATTCCCGTGTGGAGGCAGCCCTCTAAAGAGAATGGTCAGGACCTGGGGATTTTCAGGGAGCAGCAACAGATTCCCCAGGCCCTGAGGGCTTGTAGTGGATCTGAGCAGATTCTGAACAGGCCTCCAGGTTGGGAAGAGTTGCCAGGATCTGAGAGCCACCCTGAGGGAACCTAGGACAGTCTGACATGTTGGGGAGATAGCTGCCAGGGTCTCTTATTCAGCCAGTGACTGGAGCCAGAAAGAGTCAGGATGGCCCATGTCAGTCGCAGAAAGAGCCCTAACCCAGAGGCATGGGTTTACCTGGAGCTAAGGTCGGGTAAGGGAAAGGGTTCCCCCAGCCAGTCAATCATCCAGAAGTATGTGGAGAAGCCCCTTCTCTCAGAGGGTTTTCAATTTCTCCACCTTTGGCTTAGATAGAGAATGGATGTCTCTTTCTTCTTTGCCTCCCTGGCCCTGGCCTGACCCTCCCTGTCTGTCGGGCCTGCCTCAGGTCCCTGGGAGAGTCCTCACTGAGATAAGGTCATGGCCCCCAGACCCCTGTTGGAAAGATGAGCCCTGAGTCAGGGCCTAGGGAACCAGAAGAAGGAGACAGTACTGTGCTCTTACAGCCCAAACTATCTCAACAACGTGAGGCAACAGAACTCTGATACCATTATAATCCTGTCTCTTATACTCTGTTGAGTATTGTTGTCCACACTGTTTGACTTGTGCGATGTGTTGTGGCGCAAGAATGATTCTTTCATTGAGCCAATGTGGCAACAATTCTCGTATTGTTGAAGAAAAACGAGGCTCAGGAAGTGGGGGGGATTTGCTCAAAACAACATTTAGCAAATTCTAGACTGAAAGGTTAAACCCAAGTCCGTGGCTGTGGGCAGCACCACCTCACCACAGTCCTGTCCCAGGAAGATAATGCCTGGGGCCCAGTGTTTGGGGGTGCACTCTGCTATCTGCTCCCCAGCACTTTTGCCCACACAACCCCGCTGTGGCCTCTTTGGCTTTCTCCCCTCTGCATCCCCCCACCTCAGCCTCTCTTTCCCTAACACCCCCGCCCCACCCATGCCAGTATCCTACCCTGGACCTCGCTTGCCCCAGTACTCCATCTTATCCTCTCCCTTCAAACCCCAGGGTCAGAAATCTTGGCTCCTTGCCCATGCCTCCTCTGGCCTTGGTGGTCCCATGACTCCCCCTCTCTAGGCCCCACACTTCTCTCAGTTGCTGAGGTTCCTTCTCCAGATGCAGGCTTGCTGACCTGTCTCTCCCTCCACAAGCAGCTAACGGTGTTCCCTCTCCTGCTGAAGTTCTTTCTTCCTCTCTAACCCTTACACCACTCACTCCTTCCCTTTATCCTCCACCAGCTGCAGGCCCTCCCTGCACTTGGTCCTCATCATCTGCTCACTCACTCTGGTCAGGGGATGAGGGTCATGTTTTTTCTGGGTCCAGGATCTGTCCTAATTTTCATATGTACATATTTTCCCACTTACCAGGAGTTTCCTTTTCAATATTTTAAATTTTTTAAAAACTAAGCAGGGGGCGGTTGTCAATTTCAAGGGAAATGTTACATAATGATCATACAGAGGGTGGGCACCTATTTCAAGAATTGGGAAGATGAGACAAGGATGGAAGCTTGGGGAACAGTGAATGAATACAATGAGTTGGGTACCAGTTAAGGGTGGATGTTCCTGTTGCCCATCAGATCATCTGTCATGCGCTGATTTTAGAGTGACCCCGCTCAGACGACCCTCTGATTTCAGGTTCTGGAGGAAAGTCTCCCACTAGTCCCCAGGTCCGAACTACTATACCTTGTCTGTCAGTGTAGACAGTTTCTCCTTAAGAGTAGGTTTTCCTGCCAAAGTTAGTTTGTAATTAAACTGGAGCTTCTTTTCCTATAGGAACACTTAGATATAAGGTAATTAAATTCCAGACCAGTATACAGAATGCCACATCACCCACAAAGTAGCTACCAAGAAACGAAATGGTAGTCTAAGCCCTTAGTCCCATGAGTCCTGCCTATGGGACCTGACTGCCACCCTAGGCTTGCCGGCAGGAGACAGAGACCTGGGGTTCTTCAAGAAGCATTTATCCAAGTGTCTGGTATATGTGTGAGCCACTCGCCTCATGGGGAAGCCTGTTATAAAGGTGTAGATGTCTAGCCTCCTCATGCAAGTAGATAATTTAGAATCTAGAGATTGGGGGTGTCTGGAATCTGTTTTACAATCAGGCCCCCAGGTAATTGGTATGGATTCTAGAATCTGAAGACCATTGTGGTAGAGGCTTGGCAGCCCCCAGAGCAGCCAAGGGCTGGGTATGGGAGTGGGAGTGGGCCTAGCCCACACATGTGGAATACACATGGGGGGTGTTTATGAGCTGGGCCTGGCAGTCACCCTCACCATTTCCACTAACATCCTAATATTCCATCACCTAGAACCCAGTCATGTGACCACACCTAACCACAAAGGAGGCTCAGAAATGTTGTCTAGCTATATGCACAGATAAAAGAGGAGACGGGGTATCTGGGTGGCTCAGTCGGTTGAGTGTCTGACTCTTGATTTCGGCTCAGGTCATGATCTTAGACTCCACCTTGAGCCCCCATGACTAGCTCTGAACTCAGCAGACAGTCTGCTTCTCTCTCTCTCTCCCCTTCTGCCCCTCCCTCTCCCCATGTTCTGGCTCTCTCTCAAGTAAATAAATAAATCTTAAAAAAAAAAAAAGAGGAGACACTTTGGTGGGCAGCTATTTGGTCTTTTCCCATAGACTCTTAGTTCAACCTTGAGGGAGAGATCTGGGAAGGCTTCCTGGAGTAGGTAACAATGGCAAGAGGCAGTATGACACCTTTTTTTTCTGAACAACAGCTCTCTGGTCAGGTAGAGCTGGGTTTTGCTAGCTGTATGACTATAATTAAATCACTTAACCTTTCTGAGCCTTTCTCTTCATCTGTAAAATGGTATCAGTAAGAGTGCCTATCCTATAGGATTATTATGAGAATAGAAGGCAGATAAAATGAGTCATAGCAGGGTCTGAATAAATATTAGCTAACTGTGAACACAAATTAGGTGAACAAAGAAGAGAGATAAGTGAGTTTTAGGCAAGAATAACGGCAAGGAGGATTAAAATACCATTGCCCATCCAGAGAGGTAAAAAGGACAAGAATGAGGAGTAGCTCTGGGGGTTGTTAAGGAAGATGCAGCCAAAAAAAGGCAGGGCCAGGCCATGTGTGCATCTAAGTTCTGCTTCTGGAGGAGTTTCTATCACTCAGTTGCCCACATTTCCCTGGCCTTGAAGTAATGACCATATGTATCTGGGAGGCTCCTGGTCTTGGCAATGGCACTCATGCCCATGGGGCAGAAAAGTAGCTCTCCCACTGGAATTCTGGACTTCAGCAGGAACCACTGTGGCCTGGTGGACTAGGAGACCTCCCAGACCTTTTTGCTCTGCTGAAGAATCCAGAGGTTTCTGCTGTATCTCCAGGAGGTGAGGTTCGAGCCCTGTAGGCTTCATCCCCAACATAGGGCTTGAACTCACCACCCTGAGATCAAGAGTCCCATGCTCTACCCACTGAGACAGCCAGGCATCCCTAGACTTACTTTAATTAGAAGAAAAGTAACATGACTTTCCCAGTTTTGTGGACCGAGAGTCATACTCTCTACATATGTATAGAAAATGCTAGATGCCTGCATTAACCCTGTCTTTTATTTTCTGTATGCAGACGCTTTGACATCTGGGGCTTTGTTGAATGAGAGCAGCTGCCCCTCCCAAGATTAGTCAGTTCCTAGAGAGAATCCACAACTTGCTCAAGAGTGTACCTTTCCAATACAAACCAAGCAGTCAGAGCCCACAGTCCCAACCACCTCCTTTACCTAATCACCTCAGAGCAAAGTATCAGACAGGGACATCCCTTTTGCTCTAGCGGCCCCCAAATTACTCAAACTTGCCAATCCCAAACTCTGCCTTGTCTGTTCCTTCCTGTGGAAACCACAATAAAGTCTCTTGTCTACATCTTCCCCTCACTCCCTCTGCCTCCTGACCCACCCTGTAGCATCCCTGTGTGGCCCTCATGGCCTAGTGTACACCCTCCTCTTAGGACTGTAATAAACTATCTTTTCTTTCTTTCTTTTTAAAAAAGGTTTTATTTATTTATTTGACAGAGAGACAGCAAGAGAGGGAACACAGATGGGGGAGTGGGAGAGGGAGAAGCAGGCTTCCCGCTGAGCTGGGAGCCCCGTGTGGGGCTTGACCCAGGATGCTGGGATCATGACCTGAGCTGAAGGCAGACAATTAACGACTGAACCACCCAGGCGCCCCTAAGCTATCTTTTCAGTGACCATCATCTCCTGGTCTATTGGCCTCACTGGACCTTAACTTTTGTACAAATACACTGTATGTTAAAACAATACTATTTATTGTTTATTTACTCTGTGCCAGCCAGGAAGACAACTGATTTAGACACACTGTCTCATTCAAGCCTCAAAGGCACCCTACCAGGAAGAGTTTTTCATTGGACCTTGTTTTACAGGTGGGGAAACTGAGGCCTGGACAGGTGACGTGTCACCTGTAAGTAGAGTAAGGCAGATCTGTCTGATCCCCAAAACCCATACTCTTAACCACTATACTCTTTCACCATTTGCCAAGTGCCAAAATAGAGCATAAGACCATCCTAGAAATATAGCAGCCAAGGCCATGCCTAGGGGCCTCCCAAGGACAATACTCCCCCCTCCCCCAGCCCCTGGAGTCAGCTTTGACCTTGCCTGCTCTTGAGCTGTACCGAGAAAGACCTTGAGGACGGATGACTGCCCAAAACCTCCCAGGGCAAATGAGGAGTTGCCAATAAACTGCATTTATTCATCTGTGAATTTTGAGCATCTGGCTTAGTACCCAGCAGTATTTTGCATAGCACATAACACCTACCAGGCATTCAAAAAATATTAGCAGCTAGATGGGCCGGATACCCTGTCTCCTGGGTGCAGCGTGCCAGCCAAGGAGAGCCCTCAGGGAGAAGAGAGCCAGAGCTCTGGGAAATGGGATGACTCCTGACAGTCAGGCTGATGAATTTACAACCCATCCATGTGGCATTACATTTCTTTTGAAATGCGACACACTTCCTCTAGAAGGAATGCCAAAGGGGCTCCCAGAACTGGGACGAGCTGTACCTTCACGGGAGACCGGGAAGCTAGAGGGTGGAAATGCCATCATTCATCCACTAGCAGCCTGGGGTGGGGGTGCTGGCCTCCACGGGACATGGCAGGGAAAAGCAACAGCACGGGAGCTGTGGGCCTCCCCTGTGTCCCCAGGACTGTGAAGGACTAAGAAGGCAGCAGAAACAGTTCCAGTTCATTTACAAGCCTCGGGCTATTTTTAGCTCATTGATCCCTGGGGGGGCATTGCCAGGCTCATGGTTGGAGGCAAAAGCTGGGGAAATCTTTATAATCCTCCTAGTAGAATGGGTACTCCCTCACCACCGCACCTCCCAGCATCTGGAGGCCTATCTGCTATTTGCAGGGGCAGGAAGGAGAGACTCCGTCAGCGGAGGGAAGGGATTAAAGCAAGAACCAGAAGCTGAGACGCGGCAGGAGGCCATGAAGCCTCTGCTTATGGCCAAATTGGGTCAGAAAGAGCCGTCTTTTGAATGCAAATCAGAAACTGTGAAAAGGTGTCTTAGCAGGCCAGGTGCTCGCCTGGTGGGGGCCTTCCCAGCCCCGCAGGGCACAGCAGGGGAACCTCACCTCCTATAGCTCTTATGAACCAGACTGACCATCCAGAAGCCCTCTGCTCTTATATTTCCTTTCCCTGTGCCCTGAGGTCATTTTATTTCCTTTTCTCTCCCCTTCCTAAAAGCAGTGAGGAAAAAAGAAGAATCAGCTCAATGTAAGGCAGTTTTCTTGTCATCTCTGATTTCAAATCTAAATGGTGGAAGAGATGAAAACCTTCACCTGGAAAGTCATCATCCGTGGACTGTGTAGTTACTGATGGGTTCTATTATCCTACCCTGTGTGTTTCTGATTGGCACTGATAATCAAAAACTGGCTTCCCCCCACACACCCCCCACCTCTGCAGTTCTGGAAGGAAAAATCCTTGTCTGGCTCCCCCACCTCCCCCAAGAGTAGGCTGCCTTAATTTGAGACACTTAACAAAATTGCCTTTGTTCCAATGATTTCTAAGCAAATAAGTGAGTCATGGTAGTAACTCAATATGTGTTGAGTTGATTTGTTACCAAGAGGTTGTGGGTAAATCAAATTTTTGTATTTTTATACGTTGAATCATGTTTTAAATGTCTTGGACAGCTTGACCTTTATGGGACTCCTTGCGAACCCTCCAGAGAAAGCTCCTCTTCACTGAATCTCTTGGCAACTTTGGATGCAGTCATCCATAGCCTCCTTCTTGAAATAGGGGTGATTGCTAGATCCCCACACTCACCTGCCCCCCACCCCCGCCGGCCCCAAGTTGCTGGCTGTGGTTTCTCAGGGTCCTCTACTGCCCTTCCTGCCTCTACCAGACCTGGAAGTACTGGAGGGAGCCAGGGTTTCACCTGCGGTCATCGCGTCTTCATTATACAGAGGAGGAGTCCAAGGTAATCTGCACTAAACCCCTAACTGGGCTGTTCCGGGGTCCGCTTCCTCAAAGCCCCTTTGGGCTCCAGTAGGTCCTGCACGCAGCGGCTAGGTTAAAGCATAGCTCAGGTCAGGTACCTGCTTGGAGGGCCATCTGATCAGGCCACGGCTCAAGCTAGCTCCCTCCCAGGCAGGTCCTCTCCACGGGCCACAGTGTTAGGCAGACTTCCCAGGTGGGAGAGGTCAGGAAACCCCAAGGCAGGTACGTGATGCTGGGGGGGCGGGGTGTTTGTGGTTCCAAAGTCATCGCTGGATACCTTGCTGGCTCGGAGAACCAAGGACTCCAGGGGCCTGGGGTTATCCTTGCAGGATGGCAACTTTAGGAATAGGTCGCTTTGGTCACTGTTTCAGAGTTGCCCGTGGTGAGTTAAGGGTACAGATAGAGCAGCCTCAGGGCGCTTAATGAAGGGCGCTTTCCCACGTGGTTCCCAATTGCCTTGCAGAATCACAGGGGCTGGGTTTCCAAAAGAAGCAGAGCAGTGGTGGTAAAGGTAAGTCTGGGGCTGCAAAGAGCCTCTTCCCTCCCCCCACCACAGGCACACAAGCCTTCGGGAAGCTTGATGACACTCTGGGAAAACATTAGGGGGCATTTATCTCAATTACACATTTTTCCTGCATTAGCCTAGAAAACTTGCGCTGGAAAAAGACAGTCTGCTTAGCGTGCAGGCAATTATCAAATCAGGCTGCTGCAGAGAACATTAGTCTCCTGCCGCCGGGTCCGTTTCAGCCGGTGCAGACCCGGAGGAATCTGGGATCATAAAATAGCATTAAGTGGAAAAGTGCTTTTTGTAAAGAAGGATGAGTCCATGTTTGTGAAAGAATGGGAAACATATTTATATACTATGCACCTATTTTCAAAAAGTGGGACTTGGTGCCACCAAAGTTTGGAGCGGTGATATTAATCAGCTTGAAAATAGATACGTGTGCACCCGCACGTTTTCCAGTATTTTAAAAATATTCTCTACCGCCGATGTGGATTATTTGGAAGTAGATTAAAAACATCATGCTTCTGGAAACTAAAAGTAATAAAAGACGCCAAAATAGAAGCTGTTGCAGTTTTAACAGCCCATTAGACAATTTTCTTTTATGTATGTCCAGAGTTTTTATAAATTTAAAAAATCATTTGTAATTACACCATTTTGACACAAACATTAATATTTTCAATATTGCTTACATTATTATTCCTACACTAACATAACATTATTCTTACCCTAACATAAATTCATACTATATTCAAAAGCTTATTAGACATATAAGGGATGACTGTATCTTTGCTACTTTTTAAAAAAGATTTTATTTATTGTTTGACAGAAAGAGACACACCGGGAGAGGGAACACAAGCGGGGGGAGTGGGAGAGGCAGAAGCAGGCTTCCCATTGAGCAGGGAGCCCCATGTCAGGTGATCCTGGGGTCCTGGAAGGCAGGAGCAGAAGGCAGATGCTTAGTGACTGAGCCACCAAGGCACCACAGTTTGCTACGATTTGTGTTCACAACCAGTATCAGGTAGTAGCTTTAACAGTTTTGTCTCGGAAAGCTCAGGATAATGTGTGATGGGAAGTGTTTTAGGATTCTGTGCCACCAAAGCAGACATGTTTTATAAGAATTTACATTCCTGGTAAAAATGAAACTCCCGTCCCTTCTCTAAACCATAAACAGCTTCTGTATGGATTATTTAACAGATATTTGGATAACTCTGAGCCTGGTGGAGAGTCTTGCCAAAGTCTGAAATAGGTACTTGGTGGGATGTGGACGGGTATCCACCCAGTTCTGGTGTTCCGATTTTAATAAGACCTAAGTGAACTTCACAGAATTTAGGAAACTGGAAACAAAGGAAGAGCCCCAAATACTATTTTTGTTATTATTAAAGATTTTATTTACTTATTTGACAGAGATCACAAGTTGGTGGAGAGGCGGGCAGAGAGAGAGGAGGAAGCAGGCTCCCCACTGAGCAGAGAGCCGGATGCGGGGCTTGATCTCAGGACCTTGAGATCATGACCTGAGCCGAAGGCAGAGGCTTTAACCCACTGAGGCACCCAGGCGCCCCAGTATATGTTTAGTTTTATTTCCAACACTTGAATTGTTTTCAAAATGGCTGTAGCATTTTGTGTGCTCCCCTGGAATGTAGGAGAGGTTTATTGTGGTAGGTTTTTTCCTTCATTCGAATAGACTCATGCAGCATGCTCATGGTTGTTCAAGTGCACATCATTTGTATTTCCCTCCTACCTAATGATGCCGAACATGTTTGCGGGTGCTTATCTCCTGGCCACATTTTTCTCTGCTAAACAGTCTGCTAAATCTTCCGACAATTCTAAAAAATTGGGTTGTTTGCTTTCTAACTATTATGTGGAGAGTTCTTTATATATTCTGGAATCAAGGACTTTATCAGATATGGGCTTTGGAAATATTTTCTCCCATTCTGTGCCTTGTCTTTTAATCTTTTGAAGAGCAGATATTTTAATTTTGATAAGGTCCGATGTAATCCTTGTTCTCTTTTATGAATGCCACTTTAGTGTCATACTTAAGAAATCTTCCTCTAACCTAAGGCCGCAAAGGTCTTATGTTATGTTTTCTAGTAGTTTTATAATTTTAGGTTTTATTTTTAGGTCTATGATCTATTTTCAGGGTTGTTTTGTTTTTGTTTTTGTTTTCCACATATGATGCCAGGTACGGATCGGGTTTTTCACATTTGGCTGTCTGATTGCCAGAACCACTTTTGAGTGGTCTGTAACAGGTTATCGGACAGCAAGAACACACAGAATTGATTATAATTTATTTACCCATGTGTCCTTGGTAAGTCCTTTAATCATTCACTCATTTAAGTGTTTGTCAAATACCCACCATAATCCAAGATGCTGATCAGGAATGATGACTGTCCATAAAGTGTTTTTTTCTCTAGTGTAGGAGAAATACAGGTCAATGAGAACTATGATAAGATGCAGAAAGAAACAGCTGTGTTATCCTCTGGCCAAACATAAAGTCTGAATCATTTCATCATTCATTGTCAAGGGGCTACTACAATATCAGGAAGAAACTATATGACAGGCTAAGTTTGGACACGACACATTTTTGGACAACTGGCCCATGGCAGAGATCCCCAGTCAGAATGTTTAAAATGCTTCCTTATAGGGCACCTGGGTGGCTCAGTGGGTTAAAGCCACTGCCTTCGGCTCAGGTCATGATCCCAGGGTCGTGGGATCGAGCCCCGCATCGGGCTCTCTGCTCTGCGGACAGCCTGCTTCCTCCTCTCTCTCTGCCTCTCCGCCTACTTGTGATTTCTGTCTATCAAATAAATAAAAAAAAATCTAAAAAAAAAATGCTTCCTTATAAATGACAGTCACCCAAATCTAAATGGGCATATTGAAATGCTGGAGAGCTAGTGAGAAACCTGATCTTGGAGACAACTCATTGTGCAGCTTAATCAAGCCAGTTCAACATTCTGGGGCTCAGTTTCCACATCTTTCAAGTGAGCTACTTGGACCAGGTTCTCTGTGTGTTTCTTGCTGGGAAAAAAATGCCAACATTTGCAAGTTTAATGTTATAGCAATGAAGCATGGAAGGTAATGGTCACATCAAGTAAGTGGTAGGTGCTAGACTAAAGGATAAATTATTGAAATCTTAGGCAAATACAATAAAAGGTAGTAAAGGAATAAATGGATATTTCTCAGAAAATGAAGACAGACTTACACATCATATTTTTTAGAGGGGTAAAGAACAATCATGAGAAAATGAATTAGAGGACATTATTGATATTTTCAATAACACTATAGTAAGATTCTGTGAAAAGTTTATGACAATATTTTTTCAGTATCAATGGTAATTCAGTTTCCCCTGATTATGTCCAAGGACGTGCCTAAGATATAGGACATAAGAGATATGAAAAAAGGACACTTTTCTGTATGACAAATTAGAAAGAGCAGGTATCCAAGCCAGGGATTGGCTTTAGTTAACATTTTTATGTGTCCTGTGGAAAAGAATGAAGTTGATATTAAACATCTCTGATTTGTGAGTGCCGATCCAAATGGAACAAAATCATGGAAACTCTGTAAGTTTCATGTAACTTACAGAGTTTCCATGGAGGCTTTAGGTCAGTAAAATTATATTTATAAGGTGATGGGCAGCTAAGGGGATGAGTTAAGGACAGTGACTTTTGTAGTCCCCAAAATAATGATCTCTAGACTCTAGGAGCTTGTACGGTCCAAAAAATACACAGGCCAGTCAACATCACTTACCTCTGATGGAATGTGGATTACCTTTGTATGGAGTGTGGATCAGAAACACTAACCTGTCACTATAAAACCATGGGGGTATCCAGACTAGAAAACTATAAGTCAGATCTTGGCTGCTCATAGTAGGGAAGATATGATTGAGCTAAGGATTTACGTAGGGGGTAGAAATGCTGCCACAGGAGGCCAGACTGAAAGAAAAAACAAAAACTAAAAAGCAAAAAAAGGAGGCTCCATCTAGAAATAAAAAGCCTTGACATATAATATGATCACCATAGAAGTATTAACATTCTGAGGAGAATGCACTGGTGTTTTTTGCAAAAATGCCAGAACGTAGAGGATGACTGGGGAAGCTTAAAAGTACAAGCGCAGTAGATCCTAATGCCATGAATCTCATTACCCCAAGAAGAGATTAAAGATGATAATTCCAACAATTTCATGTATTAGCTAATAAGTTTTGGGCTCAACCACCCACTGATTTAAAGAACTCAAATACTTTGGAGATGATCTCACAGAAGGGCTGTTTGTCATCTTGATCCCAGGAAGCCAATAGCCAAACAAATTTTCCTTCCCATTCTACCAGATCATAAAAAGTACTAGCTTTTATGCTGAGTTCTGAGGAATCTCATATGATCAAAGCAGCTACAGTTTGTCAAGTCTGAAATTTACATTTGGAGGAAACAACTTCCTGCAGATTGACTTTTTCCATGCCAGTCTCCTAACAAAATGAGCAGTCAGCTCCCCAAGATGATACCCTACATACCCTGCAGTGGTCCTTTCGGTTGTCTCTCCAGAGAAAGGAAATCTAAAGGGTCCTTGTTCATTAGCTGCACATTCCTGTATTAAGCAACCTCTTGACCCCACTGCAGTATTTCCATAGTCACATGAGCACCCGAGTGAATCCTTACTGTCTCACTCAGATTCTGAAAAAATATACTTCAGGCAACTAACAATAGAAATAAAATTTGAAATTTCATTTTTTAAGAAGATTCATCCATTTATTTTAGGGGGAGGAGCAAAGGGAGAGGGAGAATCTCAAGCAGACTTATGCAGACCCCTCCGGGGTTCGAGCTCACAACCCTGAGATCACCAGCTGAGCTAAAACCAAGAGTTGGATGCTCAACCAACTGTGTCACCCAGGCGTCCCTGAAATTTCACTTTTGAAAAACACCATGAGGGAATGATGACACTCCACCAACAGAAGATGCCGATGCAAACAGTTTGGTGCTATGATCACTTGGAACACAGTAGCAGTGCCCCAATGCATATTTAGGTTCTTGCAATGTAATTGTGATTAGTGTGATTAGAGTCACTGAAAGAGTTAAATCTTCAAGCTAATCCTTCTTTGGAATCCTTTTAAGAAAGCCCAGATGGTCCCAGAAGGAAATGGTGGGTCGGCAGTAGTTGGTCAGTGGTGGGAAAGGCTGCAAACGAGGAGGCAGAACACAGTCCCAGGGTCCGGGGATGAGGGTGGGGGTGTTCCTTCCATGTCTATGACTCTTCTCAGCTGAGCAGATCTGACCTGAGCACCACTAAAGGAGACATGGGAGGATTGACATAATTTTGGGGCCAACCGAAGAGAGAGCAAGAAGGGCTGCTGTGATCCTCTTTGAAAGGGGAAACTTATTTAAGATTCCTTCTAATTTGCATGCAACCTGCATAAACCCAGCAAACCAACGGATTAAATTACCTTTGTTCTCCCTCAAGGGAAACCTACTAAGAAGTCCCGTCTTTATTCTTTGGTGGGATTGGTATTCAGCCACAGGCAAAGCTGTCCCAGGTGTTCGAGTATTGAAAATATTTCTGTACCCCTTAGACACAGAACTGCTGTCTGGACCATCCTGGGCACTGCCAGCTACCCTGTTGGTCCCGGCTCCTTCCCCAGGACCCCAACTTCTGCACCCTGCAGCATCTAAAGGGGGACTGCTTGGCTCCGAAGGGTTTCCAGCTAAAATCATAGTGCTCCTTCCCTACTGGCTGTTACAGATTTCAGTTATCCTGTCTGTTCTCAGATGGTGGTCACAAGTGACACCGGCTACCCACCCAGGAAGTTATTAAAAAGTAACCTGGTGCAGAATGACAAATGAGATGGGTAGAGATGAGAGGTTGCCCAGGGACCGTGAGCCAGGGGCTCTTAGTTCTGAGGGCTCTTGGGCAGACGATGGAAAAGAGGATTCTCCTTGATCCTGAGTAGTTCAACAGTACCCACTTGATGCCTCAAGGAGATGCAATAAGAACCCCAGAGGAGGCAAATCCTACGTAAACAGGCAAGATGATTAAAAATAGAAAAAGAAAATTAATCCAAACCACAAGTGTATTTTCAGCCTGCCAAAGTCCGGAACGCCTGTTTCTTCTGCACCTTGATGTGACCAGTGCTCTTACCAAAGCAAGAGGGAATTTAGCTCAACTGAGGAACATGTAAGGGAGGGTAAGGGAACAGTTCTAGGTGGCATAGTACAAAAATGCCAAAAGAACACAGAATTCCTGTAATGAGTAAATGCTACCGAAGGCCCCAGCTCAGCACACGCTTCTGCGCTTTCGGGGCTTACGGCACTTACAAGACATCCCTTTGGAGTATGGTATAAAATGTGGCCATGTGATAAGATTTCACCTAGCATGTATTTATTGTATTTACAAGTTTGGTCTCAGAACTGAAAAATGCAGGGGTAGGCCCCCCCAGAATGTTCAAGCAAATGATTTCCTCATGTGTGATCGAATCTTCCATCCCTCCTTCTGTTTTCTCTTCTGTGGTCAATCCAAGCCACTCTGAGGGACCAGGGCTTTTTGCCTAGAGGGTAATCCCTTTTACAAAGAAAATGAGAACTTCACATTCTGCTCAGGCTCCAGAGGAGTGACCCTGTCTCTGCCAGCAGGCTTTGGAGCACCATCATTAGGGGATGGGAGAGGGCATCAGGGGTGTCCTGCTCACTGACTCCTTTTTCCTGAGCTTGGCATGAAAAGGCATGGAGCCCGTGGGCATTCTATGTTTGAGGGGTGTGGTTGGGGTGGTTCCTGCAGCCTGGAAGGTGCTGTTTCTCACAGCCAAGCACCAGCATGAGGAATGTGTCTGAATCAGTTTGGGCTGCTCTCACAAAAATACCATAGGCGGGTGGCTTAAATGACACACAGTGACTTCTCACAGTTCTGGAAGCTGGCAGTCTGAGATCAGGATGCCAGCTTGGTTGGGTTCTCCAGAGAGTCTTTTTGTTGGTTTAGGTGGCTGCTTCCCTGCTGAGTCCTCACATGGGGGTGGGGATGGAGGGGGGTGTTGCAGAAAGAGGGCTCTAGTTTCTTCCTTTCAGGGCACTAATCTCATCATAACATATTACCTCAGCTAAACATATTACCTTCCAAAGGCCCCATCTCCAAATACCATCATGGGGAGCATTAGGCCGCCGACATAGGAAGTTTGGGGGAACACATTCAGTCCAGAGCAGGACTGGATAACATTTGAGCTGAGCAATGGCTTGGTTTCCTAGGCGTTGGCTCTGTGAGCTGGGTCATCGTGGGACGTGAGTGAAGGGGGAGCACCCGGGGCAGGGAAGCCAGCAAAGCAACAGGGTACAAAAAGAGAGGGGGACCATCGGGGAATATTGATCACTGACTAAAGAATTGCTGGTCCACGAGGATAGTAAAAGCAGATCTGCTTTAAGCTGGTCTCGTTACTGACTCCACGATCTCTGCAGACACTGTGTACCTTTATTTACTGCGTGGGCCGGGCCACCCCTTAGCTCCTTACCCTCAGTCCCCTGTCCAGCTACACCCTGCCCAGAGGGCAAGGTTCGAGCTCAAGTTTCTGAACACCTATCATAGTTGTCCTGAGGGCTAAAGCCTGAGACGCTCTCTCAGAATAAATTGATGATGGCCAACTTGGGAACGGAGGTGGAGGTAGGGAAGGGGACCTGGTGTCATGACTGGTGGAGAGGAAAGAAACAGGCTCTTGTACAACCTTCCAGATCAGTCTCTGGTGACTGCAGCTTCACAGGAGGCCCTGCCTATGTCCTCCAGTTGCCAGGGCAATTTAAAAATAGCTTCTGCAGCCAAAGAAGGGGGAGGGGAGTTCTGGGGAAAGAATGAAGATAAGTAGTCTTTTGCAGGAAATCTATCAGCAATGAATCCCACCTACGCTCTATCTGGACTGGGAGGGGCTCTTGAGCTTACTAAGTGCCTTGAGGACAACCTTTCTGTACGGGGTCTGCTGTGGTCTCTTTCTGGAAGGACCCAGCTGCCTCTGGAGAAGGACCTGTTTACTCCTTGGGCCAGCAGCCAGGAGGACACTGGCAGTCTGTGGAAGAAACGCTCTATGTTCAAGTGCAAACAACCCTTCCGCCTACACGAGGAGGGAGGGATTTGCCAACCAGGCTTTGTGGATACAGCAGTTCTATCGGAAAGGTGCTGTTTGCGGTGGGAGGACATGGGATTCGGCTGACCTTGAGGCCAGCCACCTCCTCCTCATCTTTTTACACCAGGAATTCCCATTTTTGGTGTCAACATAAATGGGCTGGTGCCCCACCCAGGGTAATACCAGCCAAACCCCCAGACAAATGCCATGCCAACTTTAGGAACTTTTCCCTATTCCATATGAGGGCTTGAGGCCAAATGTCCCAATAAACCGAGTAGCTGATTTTGTAAATTACTTGATGGGTGTCCCAGAAAGCTGCTACGGTTTAGATCTTTCTCCAGATCTCCCTTCTCCACTTAAGACACTATATCTCACCATTATCGGGCTTTAGGATAAATCAAAAGCAGTTCTTTATTCAGGAAAAGAGTCGAGACACTTGCATTGAACTATGTGAGAAACTTCCTTATTAAGCAGTTTTTTTAAAGTATTTTTAAAAATATTTTATTTATTTGAGATAGAGAGAGAATACAAGCCAGGGGAGAGGAAGAGGGAGAAGCAGACTTCCCACTGAGTAGGGAGCCTGACACAGGGCTTGATCCCAGGACCCCAGGACCCCAGGATTATGACCTGAGCTGAAGGTTGAAGGTTAACTGACTGAGCCACCCAGGTGCCTTTGCTAAGCAGTTTTTGATCCCTCAGAAATGCGACCAAAATGAGTTATGGTACTTATTTCATGGGATATAGTAAAGCCATTAAAAATCATAAAAGAATAATTAAAAACATGTAAAACTGTAAAAAACAGGTCACCAAAGATTATGTATATATTAATTATAAGAAATTATCATATACGTATATAGATATTATATCTTTATGTATTACACATACAATAATATATATCTATAACTATGTGTATAAAAATACAAATATGATATCAGATTATTTCTGGATAGCTCAATTATAATAATTTTTTTCTTCTTTATCCTTTTCTTTATATTTCATATTTTCTATAAGCAGCCTTAGTAAAATCCCAATGTGATTTTTAAAAAGTCTCTGCTACCAAAGTGAAAAAATTGTGGGCTCTTCCATTAGCTGCATCCATATAAAGACGTTAATAGCGGCCCAGTGGCAGAAGTGGCCTTTCTTTGCCTTGGAAATTCCCAGAGAATGTAGAGTAAAGGCAAGGTTCCTTGGAGGCAGAGGGACAAACCAGACAACCTTCCTAGCTCCTAAATTCAGATCACTACTGAGTGGCAACTTGCCCAGAAACTTTCCAGAGGGAGCTACTCAGAGCCTTCTCCATGATCTGATCTCATCATCGATCAAAATTTACTTCCTCACATTTAAACCAAATCTCTCCACACCAGCCCACAAAACATTCCCAGTGGGCTCTGGGATGAACAAGGGCCCCATGGCCAGGCATTCACCTATCAGGAGCCCAGGCACAGACACTGCATCCCAGGGCCCTGGGGGCATGGCTCTGCTCAGGTGCAACAAGGTGGATGGCCACAGTATGGCCTTCATGGCCTTATGTGTCTTCTGACTACATATGGTGACTTTGGGCAGACAGAACCTCACCTTGGGCTGGGCCTTAATGCCTATTCTCTGTGCTTTGATTTCAGCTCCTTTTCCTGTAAAATGAAGAATACACTGGATGAACTCTAAGGCTTCTTGTGGCTCTAGGATTTGCTAAGAGCTGCTTGCAGATAAACAATTGCCTCTCAAGTGTTTGGATGTGGCCAAACCCCATTCACCCTCTGAAATCTTTGCTGTGGTGTTAACTTCAAATCCAGAATCCAAGCACATGCCAGAGGCCCGAGGATCGTATTCAATCTGTAGAGATGGTTTGTTTGGCTGACAGTGTTAGAAGGGCAAAGAATTTAAAAAGAAAGGAAAAAAACCCCTAATATTTAAAAATAGGCACACTGGGAATAAAAACCTGTATTTCTGGAGTATCTTAGAAAAGCATAAAATCTGGCAGCACTGGCCCCTCCAAGCAATAACCTGCTGGATCTGAGTGGTGGCTGTCCCTTCTGAAGCACGTGGTCTCTCCGGGTGCTCATAGTACCTGTCACTTCCTACTATCTTTTGGACTCTGATGCTGAATGGCAGCTGGCTCATAATTTTTCTTACATCAGGTCTTCCTCATTTACTCATGCTACCTGTCTGACCCTTATAAGCAGCTGAGTTTCCAGTTTCTAATACAATAATAGCCACTTGGGGACAAAGATCACCTTTATATCCTAGACAAAGCTTAGCTCAGTGAGAACACAGGGAGTCTTTGATAAATGTCTGTTACTATGTTGTTTCTAGCTAACTAAAATGAAAGGTTTGGCAGCCAAAGTTCAATCAAGCCCTGGATTTGGAGTTTTATTGTGTTCCTCCATGAACCTCTCTCTTCTTTCATGAAGGCAAAACAATTTTTCCCTTAGAGTAAGCCCCTGACTACCACTGACCCGTCTTTCATGCCGCCTTATTCTCAGGCTAATATTTCCCCAGCCTATGTCAAAGGAGGTTGAGCTTAGCCCAACTTCTTACTTAGTAGAGAACTTGGCAGTTATCTCCATGGAAACATAAATGGGATTCTGAGCTCCCCCAACAAATCGCTATTGACACTTTGAAAACACAAGCGCATATTTTTCCTGACAAGCCCACAGTTACCATTATACTCAGTGGTGAAAGGTTGAAAGCTTTTCCTCTAAAATCAGGAAGAACTCAAAGGTGCCAGTCTTGCCACTCCTATTCAACATAGCACAGGAAGTACTAGCTAGTTAGAACAATCAGGCAAGAAAAAGAAATAAAAGATACCAGAATTGGAAAGGAAGAAGTAAAATTATCTCTATTTTCAGATGACATGAATTTATACACAGAAAACCCTAAAGACATGGGGTGCTGGGTGGCTCAGTGGTTTAAGTCTCTGCCTTCGACCCAGGTCATGATCTCAGGGTCCTGGGATCAAGCCCCGAATCGCGCTCTCTGCTCAGCTTCCCTCTTCTTCTCTGCTTTCCTCTCTCTCTCTCTCTCTCTCTGTCTGCCTTTCTGCCTTCTTGTGATCTCTGTCTGTCAAATAAATAAATAAAATCTTTAAAAAAAAGAAAACCCTAAAGACTCAACCAAAAAAACAAAAACAAAAACAAACAAACAAACAAAACAACCTGTTAGATCTAATCAATTTATTCAGTAAAGGTGCAGGATACAAAATTACAGTGTCAGGATACAAAAATCAGTAAGGTTCCTATATCCTAACAATGAATTTTCTGAAAGAGAAATAAAGAATCGATCCCATCTACAATAGCATCAAAAGGAAAAAAATACTTAAGAAATAAACTTAACCAAGGGGGTGAAAGATCTCTACTCTGAAAACTTTAAGACAGTGATGGAAGAAATCAAAGACACAAAGAAATGGAAACATATCCTGTGTCCATGTATTGGAAGAATTAATATTGTTAAAATATTAATACTACTGAAAGCCACATATAGATTCAATGCAATCCCTATCAAGATTCCAACAGCATTTTACAGGAGAAAAAAAACACTCTATAATCTTTAAAAAAAATAAATAAACGAGTGGGACCACATCAAACTAAAAAAACTCTGAATAGCAAAAGAAACCATCAACAAAATAAAAACACTACCTATGAAAAGGGAAAAAATATTTGCAAACCATACATCTGATAAAAGGTTAATATCCAAAATATATAAAGATTTCATATAACTTGATAGCAAAACAACAACAGACATAAAAGCAAAAACCACAAAACCCAATAACTCAATTTAAAAATGGGTAAAGGAACTGGAATAGACTTTTTCTGAAGAAGATATACAAAGGCCAACAGGTACATGAAAATATGCTCAACATCGCTAATCATTAGGGAAATGCAAATTAAAATAAAAATGAGACACCACCTCAAGCCTGTCACAATGACCATCACCAAAAAGATGACATAACAAATGCTGGCATGGATTGTCAATTGGTACAGCCATGAGGGAAAACAATATGGAGAACCTCACAAAATTAAAAATAGACTTACTATATGATCCAGAAATCCTCTTCCAGGAATATGTTCAAAGGAAATGAAACACTAACTTGAAAAGATATCTGCCCCTAACATGTTCATAACAGCACTGTTTACAACAGCCAAGACATGGAGACAACTCAGTGTCCATCAGTGGATGAATGGATGAAGAAGTTGTGAGATATATATATATAATAGGATATTATTCAATCATATAAAATGAGGATATCTATCATTTGTGACCACATGAATGGATCTTGAAGGCATTATGCTAAATGAAACAAGTCAAATGAGAAGACAAACAAAGTATAATCTCACTTATATGTGGAATCAAAAACAAACAAACTCATAGAAAAAGAGATCAGACGTAGGTCTGGTCCTATGAGGTTAAGCGGAGGGGAAGGGGGAACGGGAGAAAAATGATCAACAGTTATCAACTTGCAGTTACAAGTTACAAGATAAGTAAGTACTAGGGATGTGATGTACAAGATGCTGACTATAGCTAATGCTGTATGATATAGAGGAAAGTTGTTAAGAGGTTAAGTCTTAAGAGTTCTCATTATGAAGAGAAAAAATTTTTTTCTCTTCTTTCTTTTCTTTTTTTTTTTAAAAATCTTATTTATTTATTTGAGAGAGAGAGAATGAGAGAGAGCATGAGAGGGGAGAAGGTCAGAGGGAGAAGCAGACTCCCCATGGAGCTGGGAGCCCGATGTGGGACTCAATCCTGGGACTCCAGAATCATGACCTGAGCTGAAGGCAGTCACTTAACCAACTGAGCCACCTGAGTGCTCTTCTTTCTTTTCTTTTTATTATATCTATTTGCAGTGATGGATGTTAACTGAACCTATCGTAATAATCATTTCACAAAACATGTAAATAAAACCATCATCCTGTTCACCTTAAACTTACACAATAATGTATGCCAATTATTTCTCAATAGAACTGGGGAAAATGGAATATTATTTGTGTTTTTTAAAAAAATATTTTACTTATCTATTTGACAGAGAGAGTGACTGCAGCAGAGGGAGAGGGAGAAGCAGTGAGTAAAGGAGAAGTAGACTCCCTGCTGAGCAGGCTCGATCTGATGACCTTGGGATCATGACCTAAGCTGAAGGCAGACGCTTAACCGACTGAGCCACTCAGTGCCCAGAAAAATAAAAAAAGAATTTAGAAAAATGTGCCAACCATCCAAGTATAGAATCCTCATCCTGTGTATTTACACTATGGGTTTAGGAAAGCTACCAGTAAATACAGAGATGGCAACTTCTAGAGATATGAGTGGGGTAAGGTGAGAAATATCGACTCATCGACTTTTTATCTCTACTTTTGTTGCTGCCTATTCATCCTCCAGCCTCTGCTCCTTTACACTTCTATTCCTCTGATGATTCTGTCTTTAGTCAAAGGGAAAACATGCTGTAGAGAAAGAGCAATGGTTCAGAGAGTAAGTCAAGAACAGTTCATTAACTTAAAGTAAAAACTTGAGGGGGGCGCCTGGGTGACTCAGTGGGTTAAAGCCACTTTCTTCGGCTCGGGTCACGATCCCAGGGTTGTGGGATCGAGCCCCGCATCGGGCTCTCTGCACTGCGGACAGCCTGCTTCCTCCTCTCTCTCTGCCTCTCTGCCTACTTGTGATTTCTGCCTATCAAATAAATAAATAAAATCTTAAAAAAAAAACTTGAGGGAAATAACATTACACATAATAGCACACATTTCAGACTTAGAAATAGGGTAGCCATATAACTTATCATCCAAACCAGGACACTCTGGAGAGTGAGAGAGGGTGCTAACTGGGTAGGATCCTGGGACTAGAGGCATAAACCAAAAGTATCTCAGGAAAACTGGGATGTATGGTTGTCCTACTTAGAAATCAGATGTCTTAATTAAAACAGCCTAGGGCAATAGTTTTCATTTATGTCAAGCCTGGATGGTTCATAGCAAAAATATTTTGAGCTGCTTATAGCAAAACCTGCTGTAGAGGGAAGAAAGGAGTCACAGTTTATTAGAAGAAATTTCTAAGTGACTATAGGCAGTCCCCAACTTCTACTGTTATGCGTTTATCTGTTCTTTTGAGGCTGTGTAAAAATCAATCTACACCTTAGCTCATACTCTTACTCCTTCATCTTGAGCTTTTGTCCCTAAGTGATGTCAAACAGGTCTAAGAAGTCAAAATACCTACAATGCTGGTACTTGGCAGGATCCTAGGAAGGCTGAAGCCTCAGGTTGGGGAGGAGGCAGCTCTCATGGAAACTGATAGTAGTAATCACCATCATAGGAGCACCTGTTATGTACTAGACTCCCTTCTAGGCAGAGGAAAGTGACCCTCAAGATAGATACACCATAAACAATCCTAAGGCCAGCTCTGTAAGGGAAGTTAATTGCTATGCTAACTGCTATAACAAATAAATCCAAAGTCTCAGTGACTTTACACAATTAAGGCTTGATACTGGTCATGACAGTCTGCTGTGAGGCAAAAGGTTCTCCAGAGCATCTGTCCTCCAAATGGTGACCCAGATTCCCCACTCCTTCCATCCTGGGGCTCTGCTATCTCAGAATCCTTTACTTCTAGCCGGTGACTAGGAAGACACCAGGAAGAAGGTGGACAGCACACTGGGGCTTTATGGCCAGGCCTGAATTTGGTATTCATCACATCCACCCAATTATATCAGCCAAATTAGTCACATGGCCCCAACCTGGCTGCAAGGGAGACTGGGAAAGGTAGTCTTCCTTGATGCAAGGAAGAAATGAGTGAGCATCTTATTAAGAAGAGAATCTTGGGGCACCTGGGTGGCTCAGTGGGTTAAAACCTCTGCCTTCGGGGTGCCTGGGTGGCTCAGTGGGTTAAGCCTCTGCCTTCCGCTCAGGTCATGATCTCAGAGTCCTGGGATCGAGGCCCCATCAGGCTCTCTGCTCAGCAGGGAGACTGCTTCCCTCCCTCTCTCTCTGCCTGCCTCTGCCTACTTGTGATCTCTGTCTGTCAAATGAATAAATAAAATCTTTAAAAAAAAAAGAGAGAGAGAAGAGAATCTTGTTAGCAACAGAATGCACTAGTGAATTTCAAAATGCTTCCTTTCCCTTCTTCCTGCCAGAAACATGTGAGAATGCCCCTCCCCGCTCCAGTATTCACTTTAAGGACCTGGTCAATCCCTGTAGGTAAAACCCACAAAAAGGTGGGCACCTGCCCCTCGCTCCATGACCGGGTTCCCCTGGAGCTTTTGACTCTCAGAATGGTCCTCATTGAGCCTCCAGCAATTTGTCAATACCAGTTCTGGTTTTCCTAACCCCACACCGGTTCCTATGGAGGGTTCTGTTCATAGGCTCCTGTTCTGGTAAGTTGTGATTCTCTGCATCTGTCTGTGCCTCCAGTCTGGGGGAAGGGGGGGGCAGCAGTTTGCCCTGTGACCTCACTTCTCTTTTGGATATATGAAGAGTTGATTTTTTCAATTTATTCAGCTTTTTACTTTTTAGGACAAAGGAGTGACCTCTAAGCTTCTTACATGCTGAATCAGAAACCATAGCTCTCTATTCACTTTCTTAGTAATGCTTTTTGATGCATAAAAGGTTTTAATTTTGATGAGGTTCAATTTGTCTATTTTTCTTTTGTTCCTCATGCTTTTTGTGTCATATGTAGGAATCTATTACCAAATCCAAGGGCATGAAGATTTTCCTCTCTATTCTTCTAAGAGTTTTAGAGTTTTAGCTCTTTTCTTTAGTTCATTCATCCATTTTCAGTTAATTTCGTTTTTTTTAAGAAAGTGTGAGCGGGGGTTGCGGGGAAGGGCACAGGAAGAGAGAGAGAGAGGAGAACTTAAGCATACTAGACATTCAGCATGGAGCCCAACACAGGGCTTGATCTGACTGCCCTGAGATCATGACCTGAGCCAAAATCAAGAGTCCGACACTTAACCAGCTGATCTACCCAGGAGCCCTTTTTTGGGTTAATTTTCGTACATAGTGGGAGGTAGGGGGTTCCAATTCATTCTTTTGCATGTGGACAGTTGCTAATGCCATCATCCTAGCACTGAACACATGCCTTTTAATATCATTTTGCTTTTTCTAAACTAGAGAAATATATTACCCATCAAAAATTAAATACTTTTTTAGATGGAAAGGATATAATCCTTGCAGAAAGAAGAGCACATTGATAATGTGGTTAGTTAAGATCCTGAGCTCAGAAGCAGCGGTGCTTGGGTTTGAATCCTGGCTTCTCCATAAGCAAGCCGACTGATCCAGGGCAAGTTCCTTGATCTTTCTGTGCCTCAGTTTCCTCATATATAAGATTAGGATAATAATAGCAGCTACTGGGGCACCTGGGTGGCTCAGTGTGTTAAGCCTCTGCCTTCGGCTCAGGTCATGATCTTAGGGTCCTGGGATTGAGCCCCACATTGGGCTTCCTGCTCAGTGGGGAGCCTGCTTCCCCCCC
>ML105965.1:88283-127050 GCA_003697995.1 Taxidea taxus jeffersonii | reverse complement strand
GTTACAGACTTCTTGTCCCGTGCTGCTTTCAGGATTTTCTCTTTGTCGCTAAGACTTGTAAATTTTACTATTAGATGGCGGGGTGTGGGTCGGTTCCTACTGATTTTGAGAGGTGTTCTCTGCGCCTCCTGGATTTTGATGCTTGTTCCCCTTGCTATATTAAGGAAATTCTCTACAATAATCCTCTCCAGTATACCTTCTGCTCCTATTTCTCTTTCTTCTTCTTCTGGAATCCCAATTATTCTAATGTTGTTTCGTCTTATGGCATCACTTATCTCTCGAATTCTCCCCTCGTGGTCCAGTAGTTGTCTCTCTTTTGGTCAGCTTCTTTATTCTCTGTCATTTGGTCTTCTATATCATTAATTCTGTCTTCTGCCTCATTTATCCTAGCAGTAAGGGCCTCCATTTTTTATTGCACCTCATTAATAGCTTTTTTTATTTCAACTTGATTAGACTTTAGTTCTTTTATTTCTCCAGAAAGGGCTTTTATTTCTCCTGACAGGGTTTCTCTAATATCTTCCATGCTTTTTTCGAGCCTGGCTAGAACCTTGAGAATCGTCATCCTGAATTCCAGATCTGACATATTACCAATGTCTGTATTGATTAGGTCCCTAGCCTTCGGTCCTGTCTCCTGCTCTTTTTTTTTGTGGTGAGTTTTTCCGCCTTGTCATTTTGTCCAGATAAGAATCCGCTGTTCTCCTTGTTAAGTGAACTTGGTCTTGGCTGGATTTCTTTGATCTTCTTGGGGAGGGGCCTGTTGTAGTGATTCTCAGGTGTCTCTGCCCCAGGCAGAATTGCACTGCCCTTACCAGGGGCCGGGCTAAGTAATCCTCTCAGGTTCGCTTTCCGGAGCTTTTGTTCCCTGAACGCTTTCCGTAGAGTTCCTGAGGATGGGAATGACAGTGGCGGCCTCCCAATCTCCGGTTCAGGGGAGCCGAGAGCTAGGGGACCCAGTCTTCAGTGCGCCTTCATAGAAAAGCGTTTAATCCCTCTGGTCTCCCCAGCCCCCGTTTGCGTTTGGAGACCGCGCGTGCTCGGAGACCGCACTCAGAGAAAATCGTGGGTAAGCAGTCCCGTCTCACTGGCTTCTGGGAGCGCTCCGAGCTCACCCAGCCTGTGACCAAGCGTCTCTGTCTCTGGCAGAGTCCCACCTGGAGTCTCCGAACCCCGTAGATCCCTGAGCTCTCCCGGGTCGGAGTCTCCCCGGATCTTGTGGGGACCCCTCGCACAGAGCAACGGCCCATGCCACAGAGCACCAGTCCGTGTCGCAGACCACTAGGAAACCTCGGCTCTGTCTCCGCAGCTGGCTTCCCCGCTCTAATACCTGTGAGCTCTGCGACACTCAGACACCCCCGATCCTTCTGTGACCCTGCGGGACCTGAGTCCACGTTGTCCCCGTGAGGTCTTCACCCCAGTTTAGCCTCTGGAGCGATGTCCCTCCGTGGAGCAGACTTTTAAAAGCCTGATTTTGTGCTCCGCTGCTTGCCGGGAGCCGGCCCCTCCCCCTGGGGTCTATCTTCCCGTCGCGTTGGATTCACTTCTCCGCTGGTCCTACCTTTCAGAAAGTGGTCGATTTTCTGTTTCTAGAATTGTTGCTCTTCTTCTCTTCGATCTCCTGTTGGATTCGTAGGTGTTTGGAATGGTTTGATAGGCTATCTAGCTGATCTCCTGCTGGCTGATGTCATCTCAGCCTGCTACTTCTCCGCCATCTTGACTCCTCCCCTTGAACCTACTTCACTTTTAATAATTGACGGCCTTATCAATTGCACCTCCCAACCTGAATCTGCTGTATCCTTACTCTGAATTCCTCTCAACATTTGGCTGATGGTCCTCATGACTTTTTTAAGTTGAACTGGGTCCAAATGAAGAGTAGGTGATGCAAACTAGTCTTTAGAGTCTAAATTCCAGAGCTTTCACTCAAGTTTTGTGTGACCTTGAGTACATTATTTAATATTTCTTAGGCAAAACTTTTGGATCCCTGAAGTGAGGATTTAAAAATCCTATCTAAAACTCTCAAAAGTACATGTGATGGGAAAAAAAATAAAATAAAATAAACATTCAGGCTGGTACCTAACAATTCCTCAACAAATCATAGCTGTTATTAAGGTTTCATTGATTCTTAAAATGAATGGAAAGACAACAGACTTTGGTACAGTCTTCATGCTGTGCTTCCTAAAATATGATTTCAGAAAATGAAAGAGAAAAACACAAGGACCTCACAACGAGGACTGAGTGACTACTAAAAGTCAGAAGGTCATTTCACAAAGGTAATAAAAACAGGGGATCTAAAGAGGAATCATCTGATCCAGTTTGCATTTCATCAGACTGTGTTATAGGCCAAATCTGTTTTACTGTCTCATTTATGTGACAAATGGTGTGACAACTTATTGAGCTGATAAATAGTTTTCAGTTATTTAATCACAGTACAATCATCTTACTGTATTTCTGCTTGCCTAATTTGAAACAGATTCAGCCCTTTGTCCAGATAGTTTCCTGTGCATGCCATGCCAGTCAGCACATGGGGCTGTCACTGTCAGACTGTGTGTCTATACCGGACTCTTGGAGACAACAGCATGCTTATGTCACAAGCCACATCTGTCACAGCGGGATTTGTGTTTCTCCTCAGGTTAATAACATGTGATGGAGGCACCAGGTCTCCCTTCCTTAAAAGCAGGGATACCAGTTTAGGAAGAGGTGCTTCAAAGATCAAAACCAGGTCAGTGACAGTGACATGTGGGTTTGTGAATTGGAAATGGCACTGTCAAATCTCTCCTAAAACAAGGAAATAGCCTTTGGCCAGCAGAAGGGGAGCAGGGGGTACTGCTGACTCCAATTAGGGAGACAAGTTTAGCAAAGTAGCCACGTTCATGGGCAACTTTTCATGAAGTACTGTATGGGACCCAAAAAAAACAAGCAAGGAAAGAACAGGCAAGATGTGGAATACAAGTAGGTTTGCCAGGTCAGAGAGGAGAACACAAAAGACTTGCCACTTCTTGGCTCTCACTTTGAAGAGAGATTGTTTTGCTCTGGATAGGCTGGATAATTTTAATTTCTAATCAGGATAACAAGTAATTTGGAGCTAAGCACTGAAATTCGAACTTGGTAAAATGATAATAATAATAACAACAACAACAATAATAACAACAGCTATGTTTATTTAGAGACCTTAATAATAATTATTGTTTACAGGCTTAATAATAATAATAAAAGAATAATATATTACTTAATATTTATTAGTACTTATGTGCTAGATAATAATTTATATTAATCCCTATAATCTTCATTAAAAGCCATGCTAGAACTTTTCACTAATCAATTATCTGTTGATATATTTAAAAACATTTATTTAGCATGTTTTCTATCTCTGATATGCAATTCCATTGATTCTCACAACACTAAGAGGTAGGTGTAATTATCACCAATTACAGATCCTCAGGGTAAGCAACTTGCCAAGGCCATACTGCTAGTGGGTAGCAATGGTTTCAAATCCATATCTGGCTTGTAACTGTTCCTTTATTCCAGGCTACCTTTCACCCCATTTTCCCTAACCCATTGTTTCAGCCATATATTAATTAAGGAGCCCTTGGGGAAGTCCCCAACCATTCAGTAACCTCATTTGTGTCATTATCCTATGTGTCGAGAAATTAAATGTCATGTGACACAAAAGTACATTTCGGTTGAATCATACCCACGTGCATTTCTTTTTATCCTAGAAACCTCAATAATATTATAATTTAATTTTTCTTTTTCATCAGAATTCAAGTAACACATAATCTATAACCACTTGTGTGGTGAGCACAGTATAACCTATAGCGATGTTGAATCACTATGCCATACATCTGAAACTAATGTAACATTGTGTATCTATACTTCAGTTATATACATATGTGTATGTATATGTACATATGCGTATGTGTATATATATATATGTACATATATATATATATATATATATATGTAGCTAAATACAAAAATAGCACTAAGAATCATGGCTTGGGATCTGTTCATTTTTTCCCTAAAGCACAAACTTTCTCTCCCTGTAGTATTAGCAAACATTTTTCTATCTAAGGGCTGAGGAATGGAAGATACAGATAACCTAACAAGAACCACACATAGGGAATCTGGAACAGTCCCTCCATTACAAACATTTCCTTTATCACTGGGGAAATTCAAAATAGAAAAGTTCATTGTAATTTTAGATATCCACCAAGGATGTGCTTATGGAAAAACCTATCTGGTATAGTAAAACTAGGGTGATATAATCTTTCTGGTCATTTCATGACTGTCACTGAAACATATTTTGCCAAAAGTCTGATAAAATCAGCTACATCTTTTTTAAAGAAGCAATCATATCTACAGTTTAGACTATGTAAGTTTAGACATGTGGAACAGTGAAAGTGAATTTAAAAATGATTGGTAAGCTTTCTTGTTTTCCACTGTAACTATGTCTAAAAGCAAACTAAATTCAATGATATTTTTTACTAAATTCTGCCAAAACTTTGTTGGTTTTGTATTTACATCCATTCTTTTTTTCATTAAATAATTAATAAAATCACAACTTATGATTATACCCTATTTTGCTTGCAGAAGGAAAATGAGGCATGTATACATTCTAAAAAGAAAAATTGATGAGGTGGTACATATAAAAAAGAACAAAAACATATAGAAAAATAAGGTAAAAGCAAAATTAGAGTTAATACACTAATCCCATGCCATGAAGTCCTGTATGATTGCTAATGATGGGCCATAAATTTAGCTTTGAGTTTCCCACTGACCAAAGCAAGAGCAATATATTATCATTTATTTATTCATTCAAGAAAAATAAATTAATCTGCTAGTATTTACTAGGTGCCGTAGCACCTAGCATAGCATAATCCTCTAAAGACAGGTACAGTATTAGGTGTCCTTACATTAAAGTCCAACACATTATTCAAGAGAAGCATGTCTTTTCCTAATATTAAGAGCTAAGGGGCGGTGCCTGGGTGGCTCAGTGGGTTAAAGCCTCTGCCTTCGGCTCAGGTCATGGTCTTAGGGTCCTGGGATCGAGCCCCACATCTTGCTCTCTGCTCCGCAGGGAGCCTGCTTCCCCCCCACCATCTCTCTCTGCCTGCCTCTCTGCCTACTTGTGATATCAGTCTGTCAAATAAATAAATACATCTTTAAAAAAAAAAAGCTAAGGGAAAAATCCTATTGTGAATCTTTATGAAAGAAGTTGTTAATTTTTACTATTGCACAGTAGCAAACAGTTGCAATGAATCAATGAAGGAGTTTTAATGATGTATACAGAGTTCAGAGGGAACTTATGAGAAGTACATTTGAGTCAGCCTGCAAAAATGGGAGAAGTCTTCATGACTAGTTAGCATTCAGGTCATTCTTGAAAACTGGTGAATTACCTAGCAGAACTTTCATGCATTCCAAGCAATGAGAAAGAGTCCACACAAATGTGTATATGCCAAGAAAGAAAGAAATGTTCATGGCCAGCTTCTTAGGCATTCAGATTTTCATTTGTATAAATTTTGACCAACAGATAAAGATGAACGGGTAAGCAGGAAGCCAGATCATCAAGTGGCTCAGATGTCATCCAAAATGAATAAAATTTGATTTGCTGTAAATGAGAGCTATTTAAGAGTGACAATCAGATTTGTAAGTGAGAAAAGATAGAAAAAAGGGTGCTGTAAAAGTTGGGGAAAGACTGCAGCCTGGAAGGAAGAAAAAAGAACTAGTGTAATAGCCAGGGTCAAAGGTGATCTTGCAGAACTTGGCCTGTGGTAGTTGTAACAGGGCAAGAATGCTAAGAGTAGATCTAGAAAACATTTAGGAGCTCAGATATTCATGCATTGTTTTGATTGAGAAGTCTCTGCTCATCCTGATGTTAAACATGGGACAGTTTTATCTTTCCCAAACTCCTTCTAATTATAGACTTTCTTTTTCTTCTGAGAAGCAGACTCTTTTCATAACATCTCAGTATAATGTCATAATATTTTGCTCAGTAGCGTTCTTAAAAAAGCTTTTTCTGTTATTTACAATTCTCCTCCCTTAGTACAGATGAGACTTGTGGGAAGGGGCTCCTGGTTGGCTCTTTTTGTTTCTCTCCCTCTACTTTTCCTCCTCGTATACCCTCCAGTCCTCCACCTACCAATGACAGAGAGTTGAGGAGGGTGGCACTGGCTTACCTGAACAACACAAGCTGCTATTGACAGGCATACTTTCCTTCTTGTCTTGGCCACTACTTTTCAGGGCAAAACTATCTGCAAACAGACTTCCAACTATCAGTCCTCTTTTGTGGGTATATTTGTTTTTGCCTAGAGGATGTTACAAGGTTATCCTTTGGGGTCTTCTGACCTGGCAGATCTGGCTTGGCGATTAGGCAGTTCCTCCTTCCCTCCAAGATTCCCAGTAGGTGATCTATTCATCCCATAGCTTTTCCTCTTGACAAGGATCCCTAAACGGTGGAATGCCCCTGGCTTTTTGTGGAGTGATAGTGATGGAGCCGGAAGTATGACATAAGCCACAGTCTCCAGTCTAAACAAGGGAAATATGGACTCACACATCCTTGTATGGGAAATGCATCCTGGTGCTCCCTGTCATGGCTGCCTTGTTCTCTCTTGACCCTTTCTCCACACCCAACACCATCAGGTCCACCAGTTTGATGGCTCAACAACTTTCAGGCAAGCATGTTTACTAGTCCCCACTCAGTGTGACATGGAAAGGGAGATTTTGAAACCTGTAATCTTGTAGGAGAAAGACAGAAGTGTTGAATATTCTCCTTTATAGAGAGAAATGAGAGTTGAATGGGAGGGTTACAATTATCCAAGCTCTGCCTGTTCCAGAAGATGATGACCTTTTTCTTCTCCCAGGTCATTCTTATGCCTCTAGCTGATAAAGACCACCAAAGTAGCTTCTCTTATACTTGGGAAAAACTGAGGGTCTTACCTAAAGAAAGCCAAAGTGGTCCTCACCATAATGCCTTACTCTTTTGATTACTTACAGACACAGGAGACGATTTCAGTTCCCTACCAACCACTATTTTGTTGCATAACTTTTGAAAAGACTGAATGTGGATGATAAAGAGCCATTTAAAATACCTTCAGTGGTTTTTGCCCTGGGAGACTGAAGGAGTGATGGCATCATCTACCAGGATAAGTGACACAAAAAGATGAGGATAAGGATAGATAGCAATGTCTTCCATTTTAGATATGTTTAGTTTAAGATGTTTTTGGGAGAACCAGGTGGAGCTGTTCAGAGATGAGTTGGGTCTATGTATCTGTCCCTTCAAAGGGAGAAACTCAAGTTTTAGGTACAGATTTAAGACTTACTGGCTCAGAGTTGAAGTTACAGATATTGGTTTCAAAAACACAAGATTTTTCCTAAGCTGAAATGAAAACTTCATTCCTCTTCCAAATTTGAAAAATCTCCATATGACTGTAGAACTTCACAAGGGAGACACCTCAGATATCATCTACTGGTCCTGCTGATTATTTTTAAGTACAGAGTACTTCTCAATACTACTAGAGTTAAACATTAGCTTGGGCTTTTAATTATCTGAACAAACCCTAAGCAATGTTTTGTTGTATATTATGTATACAAAACAAAAAAATAAAAAACAAAACAAAACAAACCCACCATTCCTCATAGAGATACATTTGTGTGACAGTAAAGATTCTATGATGATTATTCCATGTGATCAAAGCAGCAATGTTATCCTCTGTTCCTAGTATCATTCTTTATGGCTTGGGAACTTAGTAATTAAGAACACAGATTATTTTCTTGGCATCCATAACTTTGATAAATCTTGGGCAGCTACATGAGTTCTTTACTTAAAGGAAATAATAAATATAACAAATACACCTTAGTAACCATTTCAAACTGTATTTATACCCTGAAATCTAAAGCCTTCATTATGCTTTCTTAAAAGAGTCCTCTTTGAGAGTTAGAACATAACTTCAAATGATATTTCCAAATTTTATGAGATCCCTTACTGGGAAAAAGTCACAGACATGTTCTTTTACTGAATGAGATTAAGTTACAACAACTCTCAGAAAAAGAATGTTGGATTCTTTTCAGATTTTTCCCCCTTTTATATCTTTAAAACTCCCTGGGCAATTTTGTCCAGATTGTTAGAAGCCTGCCCAACTTAAATGGAATCAAAATTCCCCCAATTTTGTAATATATATATATGTGTGTGTGTGTATGGTATATATTATAAAAATATTTATATACATTATAAAATATATAAATATCTATACATATATATCTATACATATATATTTTTTTAAAGTAGACTCCACACCCAACCTAGGGCTTACACTCACAACCCTGAAATCAAAAGTTGTACACTTTAGCAAGTGAGCCAGCCAGGTCCTCATAAAATTAATTTCCTATACCACTTTAAGACAAGAAACTTTTGGCTCAAATTTATACTTTTTTTTAAGATCTTATTTATTTGAGACAGAGTGAACAAGAGAGAGCATGCGTGCCAGCAGACACACATGAGCAGGGGCAGAGGGAGAGACAGACTCCCTGCTGGGCAAGGTGCTTGATGTGGGACCCGATCCCAGGAACCTGGGATCATGACTTGAGCTGAAGGCAGACGCTTAACCAACTGAGCCACTCAAGTGCCCTTAAATTTAAAATTTTTAATACTTGATGCACTAGGTACAGGAACTTTATATAGTGCTGGACTTAAAAACAGAATGACTCTACAAGTAATTTTATGTAACAAATCAGATCAGCTCTTTATAAATGACTGAACAACCTGGAGGTTTTAGAAAGGACTAAACTGACCTGCTGGTTCCCAGTGTAATTCTTAGCTGCATACCATATGACTACCAAGCCACCATTTTAATTATAAAGTAAATGTTTAAGGAACTATTTAGACATTGGTTATATTTATAAGAATAGCCTAGTCATCAAATATCAGTGCCAATGGAAAAGATCACCATAACTAACCAGGAATTTAAAAACTGATAGATGCAGAACGCAGGATATTTTCAAAAAGCACAAATTCCAGAATTTTGTGGGGACCATTATGTTGAGAATGACTGTTATGTAAACCAAATGTGGGAAAAATTATGTTGAGTGCCATACCATTGGCTTTTGATCAATGCATATAAAGAATTCCATTCATAAAACTTATGTTCTAGTTACTTAGTATCTGACTGTTGTTCCAGGTTTCAACAAGTTGCACTTCTGCTGTGTTCTTTGATATAAAAATGTTATGTTCCTAAGACACGTGGGAAACACTATGGGAGCATTAGGGATGTACTATCCAGAGAGCCTTTCACTTGTATCCCCACAGATGGCATCTCCACTACATTAAAAATGGCAATGCCATATTTCCTTACATATTTCATTTCCTTTTTGAATAGTGAAACTTTCACTTGAACATTCCTAGTTGCTAGGCTTTCTTCCAGTTTTCAATAATTATTACTGATCCTGCCCTGCAGCTAAGTGTCATCAGGAAGCACTAGTCAAAATTTTTAAAATCCAGCTTTTCAAAATATCTTCTGCTTCTCCTACTCTTGACATTTTCTGTCTCTTCCCTTACCTAGTGTTCTCTTCCAGGAAGTTCCATCATCTGATCAAAAATGACCCTATGTATTTACAGACTTTAGTTATAATTGTTATTTATCACTCCTAACAAACCACACATACTACAAATAAATACAAAAATAATAAGAAACAAATTGCATAAGCCTAAAAGCATAATTTTCCAAGATAGAGGATTATGGTTTCTATGTGTGATATACAGACAGTTTTATTATCATTTGTTTGCCCCCATGAATAAAATGAAGAAAATATTGCAAACATCAGGAAGCCTTTAATCCACTTAAAAAAATAAGTGATATTTTATTGTATACTGAAAACCAATGCTAGGTCACACCATTCAATACAGTAGCTACCATATTTAGTGCTTGGAATGTGGCTAAAAGCAAGTCGATACATACTGTAAATATCTACACTGGGTTTCAAAGATTTAGCATAACAATGTAAAATATTAAATTTTTGCTGTTGATTACACATTGAAATGATAATATTTTGGACATAGCTAAATGAAACAACTATCACATGATTTACACCTGTTTCTTCTCCCTTTTTTAATGTAGCTACTAGAAAATTTAAAATCTCATATATACTTTGCATTATATTTGTATTGGACTGCCCTCTGTTAGGGAATTTATTTTGTTTCCACACAAAAGCCTGATATCAAAAGTGATTAGAAAGAATTGGTACACTCTGAATTATAAAATATTTATTGGAGGATGGTACTCTGGCAGAATCATGGGTAAGTAAATGATAGTGTTTTTATAAATACAGTTTATATTGTGTTGATATTTAAAACAAAGGGCTTAAGGGCATATGGATGGCTCAGTCAGTTAAGCATCTGCCTTGAGCTCAGGTGGTGATCCTGCATCAAGATCAAGTCTGGGATTGGGCTCTTTGCTCACTGGGGAGCTTGCTTCCCCCTCCACCTCTCTGTCTTTCTCTCATGAATAAATAAATAAAACCTTTTTAAAAAATTAAATAAAATACCCATAAATTTACATGAAAGAACAATTTAAAAACAAAACAAACAAAGAAACCAAAGGGCTTAGTTTACCCATATGCCTGTTATATTGTCCTTCTTCATCTAATTAAGGTAGCATCTAGGTTTGACTACACTTAACCTTATGGAAGTGATGACCCAGTAGAATCCAGAGAACAAGAGTAATTATTTAATTGAAACAAGATGGGATTGGGAGGGAGACAAACCATAAGAGACTCTTAATCTCACAAAACAAACTGAGGGTTGCTGGGGAGGGGGGTAGGGAGAGGGTGGTGGGGTTATGGACATTGGGGAGGGTATGTGCTATGGTGAGTGCTGTGAAGTGTATAAACCTGGTGATTCACAGACCTGTATCCCTGGGGCTAATAATACATTATATGTTAATTAAAAAAAGAGTAATTATTTATTTCTGAGTTTTAAAAGTCTAGAACTTGGGACATAAACAAAAGATTTGGGAGGATACTCTAAGCATTCCAAATGATTTTGTCTTATCTCCAAAAGCAGATAAAGCTTTCCCCAGTTGGGGGAGGGTGGGGAAGAAGAGGAAGAAAATCCAAGAGAGTTTAGATGGGGTCATCCAGGTCCCTGAGAAAGGACATGTGCCCTGCATTTCATGAAGGCCACCAAGTGGTGAGAGGAAATAAAAGAATTCACAACAGGGGACCTATCTTATGCAACCATGGTAGAGGTCCCAGAGTTATGGCTTTAACCAGCATGATCCTGGGGTGTAAAACAGAAATGAGTAGATAGGTCACTGGGGAACAGGCCTCATCTAGCTCTACTATACATCCAGGGGCCCCATGGGGTCATAACATAAAGCACCATCATATTCCCTGTGCCCTCAGAGGGAGCAGGGAAATAAATAGAAGACGGTTGGACAAGGGTTGGACAAGTTGGACATGCCTATGCATGAGGGTGAGGAATGTCAAAGGAACAACTACTGCGGGTGGAGAACCAGGAACAGAGATTATGTACATCTCAGTGGAGGGTGAAGAAGCCATGGCCAGCCTCTTCTGATGGAGAGTGTGGACTGCTATTTCAAGAGCTCCTGGAATATACATGCAACTTGGGGAAAAAAAGAACAAAGGGGAAGCTGAAATGAAATCAGGTTGTTTGAGAAATATCAAGGAACTTATATTTCTTGCATTCTTACAAGTGAATTTAATCTCATGAGCTTCCTATTTTCTAGGTGATCAGTGGGATAGCAAGGATCTTGAACCTGCTTAAAATTCTGGATGACTTTAGAAAGTTTTTATTTTATAAGAATATATCATATACCCTGTAAAGAAAAAATAAATAAATAAGTGTCACTCTGGTTTGTCTCTAGTGGACAATCTAGTGCTCACTGGCCAGTCCTCACAAAAGTTTTAGCAATCTCTCTTTTCTTTATAACCACTGCTCCTCCATTTGTACCAGTGTTTGCTATCTTTGAGCCTGTTCAATATCCAATGTTGTTGTTTTCTTTTATATCCTCAACTTTTCATTATGAATTTTTTCAAACAACCAGAAGAGTTGAAACATGAATACAATTGAAAATGTATTCATACTGCACAGATTTAACAACTAATATTCTGCTATATATGTTTTATATCTTTCTCCATATGAATACATACATATTTGTTTTCTGAAATGTTTGAAAATAAATTTCAGATAGTGTTAATACTTTCACCCTCAAATTCTTCAATCACCTGTTATATAATATCATTAGCATGCCTAAGAAAATTAACATCCTTGCTAGCATCTAATATTCAGTCTATACTCAGATTTCCCCATGTATGCCAAGGATGTCTTTTTGAGCTCTTGTTTTTAATGTAAAGAATTCAACCTAAGTTCATACATTGTATGTGCTGCCATCTTTTCAGTTTCTCTTAGCAAATAGTTCCCTCTACACACCCATTTTTTATGACATACTTTAAAAAAAAAGTCTTGATCATTTTATCCATAAAATGTTCCATATTCTGCATTTGTTTAATTGCTTCCTCATTGTGCAGTGTAAAATGTCCCCCTATCTCCTGTACTTTCTATAAACTGAAATTTAGGTCTACAACTTGATTAGAATCAGGGTAACATTTTGACAAGAATAGGTCATCAGTGAGATTGTATATTTCAACTTGCATTACATCAGGATTGACCAAGTTGTTTATCTAAGTAATAAGATGAACAATTTTTTTTAAATTCTAAATTATTTCAAGAGGATTTCTACTTTGGCCAAACTCAACTCCAGCACTTTTGAAAACATATGGAAGTAAACAAAAGTCAATCATTATGAAAGAATCTAGAAATTAGAATTTTCCTTAGAGAGTATGTAAGAAAATGGTTAGTAAAAACTCTGGTAGTTTACAATAGCCCCCTTACAGATAGGCTTTATTGGCATTAAGGTGAAGCAGTTCATTTTAAGATTATGCATGTGTGAAATAAGCTGAAGACCTGAGTATGTCTCTGATTGCCACACTGAGTGAGGTAGGATAACCCCTGCCCAGATATTTATATTAAAGGATACATATGAAGTATATTTATCTTTATGGGAGGAAGAATAGGAAGAAAAAGTAATTTTGCTATTGTTTTGTGGTCTGAGTGGGCTCATTTCCCCCAAGAAAATGTGCATTTGATCATGGGATTTACTAAGGCGTTTGTATTAGTTTATTAGTTCTCTGTTAAAAGACACCAAAGACCAGGGGGCTTTTCTCACAGTTCTGGGGTCTAGAGAGCCAAGACAAAAGTGTCAGCAGGCATGTTTTCTTCTGAGGCCTTCTCCTTGGCTTGCAGAGGGCCACATTCTCCCTGTGGCCTCTGTGGGTTCTCATCTGGTGTCTCTCTGTGTGTCCTAATCTCTTCTTCTAAGGACACCAGCTATAGTGGATTAGGTCCCATTCTAGTGGCTCCATTTTAACTTAATCACCTGTTTAAAGGACCTATCTCCAAACATAGTCACATTCTGGAGTACTGCAAGTTAGGACCTTACAATATGATTGTTATTTATTTATTTATTTATTTATTTTGTGGGCCGCGTGGGGGGGGGGTGGGAGTGGGGTGGCATGGTATTCAGTCCATAACAGCATGCTTCTCTATAGTTATTCTAAGGAGATTAGAGTTATATATTTCTAATTTTCCTTCCCAGGAAAAGAGTCAACAATTCAACAATTTTAGTCAACACACAGCCCAGATGTCACAAAACCCTCCAGTCACTTCCCGACTTAATCAAAATACAGAGTCTTCATCATGCCCTAAAAAGCTATACTCCACCTCCTCTCCTCAACCCCTTCACTGCTCTGTCTGTTTCTCCTACTCTCGCCTGATCTCTCTACACCAGTGTCTCCACCACTATGCAGGCTTCCCAGCTGGGGACATGGACACTCCCCCTGTGTTCAGTGCTCTTCCCCTCCCCCTTCATTCAGTTCTTTGTCACTGGACTATTACCTCCTCCTGAGATTCCTGACTAACTCTCTCAGATAGTCTGCTATGCTGACCTTCTTTGCTTTATTTTTTTAATAAATATATTTAATATTTTATTTGCTGATCCTATTATCTCCCCACAAGCACACATACTAGATCTCTGTCTTATTAACCACTGCTGCCCTCCATTTGGAACACTTCCTGGCAAGGGACGAGGACTGTATGAAATGAATAAAAGAAATGTTTGGGTCAGTTTGGATTATGTTCTTCCAAGTTCTCTTGTTCTTATTCTGGGGAGAACATAAGCAGTGGTCGGGAGCACAGGCCTCAGAGGCAGAGAGAATTAGTCAGGGATGGTCTACAGCACCTGCCAAGGGTTGGTCTTGGGTAAGAGTCATCTGTATGAGCCTCAGGCAACTCAGAGAAAGTGAAATTAATTACTTCTGAAAGGGGTGGTGAGGTGAAATAGGTAGATGGTTAGCGGGGTGATTAACATTTTGCAGTTCAAGTCTGGGCTCAGAGAGAGTGTTGAAACGGATCAATGGGCATTGCTTTGGGAAGAATGGCGGTGGGGCTCTTGTAAATGTTGCCTACATTCAAATAGTCTGTTTATGGTGCGGGGGGTCAAGTCATGGTTTTGGTTTTTTTCCCCCCTTTTCCCCTTCATTGCATAGAGATGATCTCTGAAACCAGCTATCACAGAAAGTTATCACAACTTAGGTACCTTCTTTTTCAGAATTTTAAATTTGAAAAGCAAGAAAAAAAAATCAAGAATGATTCGTTGCTAGCTTTAATACCTTTTCTTTTTTTTTTTTTTTGGTCATATATATTTCATTTTATAATTTTGTTGTCCATTTTTGCCCCACACTTTCAAAGGTTTCTTAGAGAACTTTATGAGTTGTAAGGGATCTTTAAATAATTTGGCCCAAGTAGTCCCTCCTTATCCATGGGGGTAAGATCCAAGACCCCCCATGGATGCCTGAAACCACGGATAATAGGGATGGTGTTTGCTCCTACACAGCCACCCGGAAAAGTGGGATTTATCAATCAGGCACAGTAAGAGATTCACCACCATAACTAATAATACAACATCATACTGGAACAGAAGTGATGGAGTGCGGTCTCTCCCTCTCTAAGTGTTTTACTACACTGCGCTCACGTTTCTGTGCATGGCGGGAATGATAAAATGGAGGGAGATGAGAAAATGCCCACGTGAGAAGGTGAGGCGAGGTGCGTGGGCATTGGAGAGGTAGGGACAGGCTACTACTGACCTCTGCCATGACGTGAAGGCCGCAGGCGATGCGAAGCAGCCATGGAATGCTCCTGACTTCTGTCCTGCGGGGAATGAGGCGGGCATGGTGACACGAGGATAGGTTACTACTGACTTCAGAGCTGAGGCGAGTGACACAGCCTACTGCTGACCTCTGAGGTGAGGTGAGTGACGCAGGCGTGGTGACGTAGGCGTGGTGACGCAGGATGCACTACTGCAGACCGCTGAAGTGAGGTGAGTGACGCTGGCGTGGTGGCACAGGCGTGGGACGCAGGGTACATTACCGCTGACCTCTGACGTGGGGTCAGAAGGAGGTCAGTGGGCTTCCACACCCCCAGACCCGGAGGTGAGAGAGCTGAAGGCGCTGTTGACTGAAAGCACAGACAGGGAACCCATGGAGGGGCTGGGACTGCCCGCCATCCTCCGTTTTTAGGAGTGCCGCAGCCCCCCAAGGCTGTGGAAGAGCGGAGGCAGAGCTGAGAGTGGGGGGGACGAGTCCCTGCGTGCCGCGCCCCCTGGGACAGGTAGGTGTTCTTCACTGAGGAAACTGAGGCTGGGCCCGGGCAGGGGCAATGCAAGGTGGCAGAGCCTCCTGCCTTCCGGTGGACGTCTTTCTGTCATACTGTTAGAGTCGTCCCTGTTGAGCACTGCGGGTGGCTGAGGGCTCCCCCTGACGAGGAGCCCTGCTGCTCAGCGCGCCCCAGGGAGTGAGTGGCAGGCAGGGGACAGGGCTTCCAGAAGATTCCTCCGGATGTGAATCGACTCGCCTTCGCGAGACCACATTCGAATTTAGAACTTACGGAACTGCCGCCGCCTATTTTGAGAGAACACAACTCACAGGGGATGCGCCCGCTCCACTCACAATGCTGGTGGAAGAGCCATTCTCCGAGGCTTTTATACTTCCTCTTGCTTTTTCCTGAAGGAGGAAGTGCTTATAATCTCACCTCTTAAATGACATTTTAGGGCCTCACAAACCACGGCAAAGGAAGGGACGGAGTCAGCACTAATTTCATAAACTATCTGTTAGGGAATTAATTGCAAGCTGCCCGATTTTTCTTTCAGAAAGAAGTTGTAAAGGAATCCCATAAATTTTGAAGGAGGAATAAATTCTTTCTCAAAAGGGGTGAGAACTGTAGTAAAATGTTAAAATAGCACAAATTAAAGTTGACTGGAGTCTCCTGTAAAATCGAACCAAGCCAAAGGGTAGTAAAGATCACTCTGAAGAAGAAAAATCACTGCCTTTCAAGCAATAAAACAGATTAAAATGTTACATTTAAATGCACACTAGGAAAGGCATTCTGAGTCAAGATACGCAGATATTATATATGTCAAGTGACAGCATTCTGGGTTGAATTTAATATGTTTTCTCAAACTTAATTCTCAAAAGGGAAATGATATTCCTTTTTTTATTTTTCTAAATAATCTGATGCATCCTGAAAAATATAGTTACATCAAGATTTTACCTCGAAAGTAGGATCACCTTAACTTGAGACCGTATGAAATAGAAAATGTAATTAGTTCTTTTATTTTTTTAAAGATTTTATTTATTTATTTGACAGAGAGAGAGAGAGATCACAAGTAGGGAGAGAAGCAGGCAGAGAGAGAAAGGGAAGAGGCTCCCCGCTGAGCAGAGAGCCCGATGCGGGGCTCGATCCCAGGACCCTGAGATCATGACCCAAGCCAAAGACAGAGGCTTAACCCACTGAGCCACCCAGGTGCCCCGAAAATGTAATTAGTTCTTAATATTTTTGGTTTCAGTGTATAAATAGTGCCATGTGAATATATAACTAGTGTCATTTCTCAACTTTTCCTATGAGGCTTCCCTGTATCATATTTTTCTTTCAACTTCTCAGTTAGGTTTTCTACATAATCATTGAGTCGTTAGGAAAACAAAGTAACTTTGACTACATCCAAGGACAATGATCATCTTCACATTTCCTTTGCCAAGAGTTGCATCGTGCTTCTTGCAGTTTCACTCAGAAATACTTGTCAATTGAAAAAATCTTTACAAAATTAATCTGCAGAAGTGATATTTAAAATGCATTATTAAGTCAGGTTGCTTTGAGATCAGTTGTTTTGTCCATATTTAGGGCAGTCTTCTCTCTGCATTTTGTGAACAATAAAGATTCAATTAAATCTTCATGAAACTTTGATAATTTAATCCACACTGTAATATAAATATCAGGAACATTCTTTGGGATCATAAACCTGAATGTGAGCCTTATGTCCACCATAAGCATAATTAGCACATAACTTGATATCTCTGTGTCTCAGTGTCCCCATCTGTAAGATGGGGACAAGACAAGTGTCATAAAGATGTTGGAAAAAAATTACATTAGTTAATGCGTGTGAAGCATTTGCAGCAATAGTGAAAAACAGAAAAATGTTAATGTTTACTGTGACAGTGGTTATGAATATTATTTTCTATATACCAATTAACTGATTTGGGTAAGTCAGTAATATCTTTAGGCCTCAACAATCTCATTTAAACAAGATACGGTGGTTGAGTTAAGTTGTCAGTAATGCCCTTTCTAGCCCTAAAAGCTAATAATTCTATGACTGTAAGGCAAGGTAAATGTGGTCTGAACGATCTGTTAGATAAATTCTCTTCAGTTATCTGCACAGGGTTCCCTCCCCACTATTAAGAATAATGTATGATAGAAGTGATCTAAAATAGTGGAAAGTGCATTCAGAGAATTTAGAGAGGGATGTGCATGGCTTAGACTCAAGCTGGGTAGTAGCTAGCTTTGTCATTTTGTCAAGTTATATGGATATGGCATATGATTCTCAAAGGTGCACTAGAAGAAGTGCCTGCTTATTATCAAACAAAAAGTGAACAATATAATGATTTTAACAGCTTTCACAGACTTTTCACGGGTGTTCCAGGAATTCTTATATGCAACTAATTTGTATATATTCTCGCACATTGCGGCCTAGGGTCAGCACATACAATGTTACTGATCAGGTTTAAAGCCCAAGAGCTAATGCAAATTGTCAGCTTTACCAGATTCTACCTGGAAAACCTCTAGTTCCCTTTAAACTTAATAAGGATAGAGAAAAAGAGGTGTCCCAGAGAGTCTTTCAGTACTTGGTGGAGAAAAACACAAGGCACAAGTTATGTAACCTTCAACAAACTCTTTGGCTAAGTTTACAACATTTGGTAAAACCTCTAATTTGCATGTGCTTTCTTTGGATTTTTAAGTCTGTCCAGTTTTGTCTGGTTTTGGAGCATCATCTCTGGAGGGACGTCAAACAGTTCTATTGAAATTCTGACTAGTTCTACCAACCAACTTTGATGGGTTGGACCTGTACTTTCTCACTTACCTTCGTTTTTTCAAATAAAATGCCCAAGTGAAAGCTGTAGGGATTTATGATGAGTGAACTAAAGATTTTCTTTCCTGATTTCCTTTGACCCAGTGTTTGAGAGCACTAAGTGATGTGGTTAGCTGTGAGTGTGGGTTGGCATCCATAAAAATATTTTAAACCCTAAACTAGACAAGTCTCTGACTGTGGTATGAGAGAACCCTCAGTGAAATGTATTTTGACAACATTGTTATTTTTGTAGTGTTTGGTATTGTTTATTGTAACCTGCTCTTTAGTCAGTTTTTTATATCTATGTCTTTGTGTCCTGTAATGACTTAAATGTATATATCTTACTTCAGGATTGGCAAGAGTTGTGCACTGAATAGGTATTTATTGGTAATTCATTCATTAATAAAATAGAAAGTTCTTTCATAAACTCTCCTGGACAAATGGGTGAAAGTAAAACTCTTTTACACTGTATATAAAATAAAATGGCATTTATTTGTGTTTAGATAGACCAAAAAACCCTGGATATTTCATTCTAAAATCTGTTCCCTTGTGTTGCCTATTTTACTTAAAACTATTGAGTATTTAGGGAAGTAAAGTAAACCTACACTCTTGATAGGTCGATTATTCCATTATAACTTTTTGTAAAATCTTGTAGTTACGCTCAGTCATACTGATTTATCTGGATAAACATACACTTTCCATAGCTAAAAGTATTCTTTTTTTTTTTTTTAAGATTTTATTTATTTATTTGACAGAGCTCACAAGTAGGCAGAGGCAGTCAGAGAGAGAGAGAGGGAAGCAGGCTCTCTGCTGAGCAGAGAGCCCGATGCGGGACTCGATCCCAGGACCCTGAGATCATGACCTGAGCCGAAGGCAGCGGCTTAACCCACTGAGCCACCCAGGCGCCCCCGTAGCTAAAAATATTCTTAAAGATAGATATAAGATTGAGTTTTTCAAATTTGTGCATTGTTAATTAGAAATCTAAAAGTACGTTGAACATATTATCAGCAGTATTCACAGTATATTCAAGTATGTTCTTGAATAAATAAGATCTTATCGTATTTGGTGTCCATATGTCAATGGATCAGTACAATGTAAGAGTGATTTATCCAAAAGTGCTACTAGCTTGGGAGTGACAAAATAATATTTTATAAATATATTCCACATACAATTTTTAAAATAAATACAGATCATTTCAATAGCCCAATATGCTTTTATTGATCCTTTTCCCATCCAAATGTTGTTTTTTTTTTTTAGATATTTTATTTATTTATTTGACAGAGAGAGAGGGATCTCAGGTAGGCAGAGAGGCAGGCAGAGAGAGAGGAGGAAGCAGGGTCTCCGCTGAGCAGAGAGCCCAATGAGGGGCTCGATCCCAAGACTCTGGGATCATGACCTGAGCCGAAGGCAGAGGCTTTAACCCACTGAGCCACCCAGGCGCCCCCCCATCCAAATGTTTTTGAGGAGCTTCCTGTTTATCTGTGGGACTGCAGTGTATGGTAAGTCTATCCTGGAGTGTCTGGAAAGTTCATCATGCTCTAGATTCCCATGTTTCCATCTGTCTGAACAAAAGTAACCTGTCCTCTGTCCCATTCCCTTAGTCACCCATCCTGCTAAAGTCATTATGGGTGACACGTTATATTCATAAATAACGCATTTTTACATATTTTTGAAGTTAATGCTTTCATGTAAGAAGTGGGCAGAAGTTTCAGACTTTTTTCAGGTCAGTTGAAAAGAGAGCTTTGAACAGGTAAGCTGGTTTATTATTTTTCGAGTCATATTCTATTATGCTGCTACTTGCCATTTATTACACATTGATCTACTCTGGAGAGAACTGACGTAAGTTTGTGTAGAGGGTAGGATAATTTTCCAGGACTTCTTGGCCACTCTGTCCAACTAATAGGTGTTTGAATAACATAAGACACACATCACATGGAGTTTGGACTTGGCCCATGTTTGTACAAGGGTTTCTGTGTTTCAGGGAGTAAAAGAATGCTGCATACATGGCTGGCACTTTAAAGAAACTCCAACCTGTCTAGCCAGTCATTAGTGAGGTATGCCATTGAATTAGTGGAAGACTTCCAGGTATGCACTGGTCTGTCCTTGGGCAAGCAGTGAATCAAGCCCAAACCCTAGACCAGGAAGTGTCTAAGCAGCAAGAAGCTACTGGGTGTTATGTTCTCCATAAGATCTAATTTGTATACAAATGTAAAATGATGTGTGCAGAGGTAACTAATTTCAATCTTTCTTTTTTTTAATGTTTCTAAATTTAAAAAATATATTTTTAAAAATTTCAATCTTTCTGAGATTTTGAGAGGATAAGGGTATATTAAAAAAAAAAAAAAAAGAACGAAAAGCTGAAGTTAAAAGCAAGTAGGATATTAGGAACAAAGAAAGCCCTGCAAAGTAGCACACAGACTTAGTTATTATAGATCTCACATTCTGTTTAGGCTCCACCACTGTGATGATGTAAATGTATCTGTGAATATTCAGCATCCCACTTTTTCTGTAATTCTCCTCCTCCTGCCTCAGAGCTGCTTTTCTTTTTTCCTGTGTTTTTAAGGCCATTGCTCTCAAATAGCTAAGTGTTTTGTTTTGCTTTTTTAAATAGTTCTCAACTTAGTGGACTGGTTGTTGAAATAATTTAACTGTTGTCCAGACAAAGACAACCAAAATGTGTAGGAATCATCTGTGATCCTGGGATTGAGTCTTTGGTTTAAACACATTAGGCTCTCCTTAGAAAGGAAAAGACTTTCTAAAGAGTTTCTAAGTTTTATTAAAGATTTAAAAATTACACTGGCAAGTACACAAAATTCAACACATTCCAGTTTTCGTCTTCACCTTGTACAATCCTACATTGCATTGCTCATCACATCACTCATCCACTCATCAAGTGGGTCTTCATGGTTTCTCCTGATAAACCACCTTCTACTTTTGTTTTCATTCTGCTCTGTCCTATGCCCTACTTTCTTCAATTAAAGCCTAGCCCAAAGGCCATAAAAGCTTTCTTGATTGTCACTGCACTCAAAATGTCTATGCTCACATAGTCTAGCCCATGAAGTTTAGTACTTGTCAATGAAATGCTCTGTAATGATTTAACAGTACCTAATGTTGTAATATTTATATTGAAGGCACTCTTTAGGTGCTAAACAAATGTTCCTTAATCCTCCCAGGAATCATACAACGCAGACCTTTTTTTTTTTTTTAAGAAAAGGAAGGGCAGAGACTGGGACCCTGCCCAGCGATCAAAGATGTGCCTGTGGTCTTGTCACCATGTTCCTCTGTGAAGACGTTTATCTTTTATAAGTACTATATCTTCCGTAGTACCCAGCAGGAAATTTGTGTGTGTGTGTGTGTGTTATCACTAAATAGTGACCAATTTAATGTCAAAATTAAAGACCAATTATACTTGGGTGTACATAGTCTTATATGTTGAAATCTGGAAGGAAATAGGAAAGAGTATCCACGGGAGTATACCTAAATCCTTTACATCATTGCATTTATGTGATATCTGAGAGTTCCAGAAGAGCCAAGCAGTGAATATTTAGATTTCAGGCATTGCTCCTTCAGCTTATATTGTTGATACAATTTTTACATTAATTTTAAGCTTTTCCTTTCACCTTGGCAAGAACCCAGAATGATGCAGAAGGGGGGACAAAAACAGAAATGATGAGAAAATCATTACATGCCTAACCACAGCAGAAGAGTTGCTCTAGGACCTGATATAGTGAGAAGGATGCCATGAATCATGAGGTAAAAGGCAGCTTCCAAGTTCAGCGGCTAACCACAGAAAACTGCATGTAAACCAATTAGCCCTTGAGAGAGACAAAAAATCCACAAATGCACAGCATGCATTTTTTAACCACTTACCTGGGAAAAAGAGATAGTAGTTGCAAAAATGAGATCGTGAAAATGCTTACCCCGAGACCACATCTGGAGATGCTGGCATAGTGCTAACTGTGCCAAGAATAAAAAATAAAAATAAAAATAAAAGGTGATTTCATATCCTAGATGAATATCCAATTACTGACTGGCTTAAAAATAATTTTCTTACTTACTTACTTTTCTTGTAAGTACAGTGGTATTTTCAGTGTTACAACAGTATAAAGACCAAGCAACATAAGACCATGTTTCTTGTTTTCTTTCATTCATTCTTCTCTTCCACTGCTCTGAGGCCAAAGACATGTCTGTAGCAAAGACGTGGGCTGTGTATATAAGGTTTATGGTGAGTCTGTTCTATACAAATATTTTTCAGGTTGATGATCAAAGACTTTTGTGAAATGCAAGGGGTCCAAACTTTTGACTGTACTTTGTAATTTGAATGCAGTATTGAGTTTATTGGAAAACTGATGAATAGTGGAGTACTGATAAGTTAACAAGAAGAACACAACTTACTTATTGTTATCAGCATAGCAATTGTTACCCTAAAATCTCCTTCCCTGACTCCATCTGTACAAATCCAGTACAACTTAAAGGATGACTTGAATTATACTTCTCTTTTCTATAAAAATATTTAAATATTTTAAAATACAATTGAATTAAATTTTCTAAAGCTTTTTACTTTTTGGTTTGACAAAAGTTCACACTTGGAATAAGCACTTGTATGTCATTTACAAATACTATTCCAAAAAGATTTGTCCAAGGGTTATAGAGCTATCAATAGTAGTTACATAGGTATACATTGTGAATAAAAAAGTGGGAATTATTTTAGGCAAAAGAAAAATGTATCTGTGAATTCGCCAAAAGACACACAGTATTATAGTGAGCTTTTTATGTTGTTTAAAACAAAATTTGCTTCTTAGTATTTGTCTATGATAATGAATTTTCTTCAGCTACTTGCTCTGTGCATAGCACTGAGCACAGGAAGTAAGAATTAAATATATATCATGGGGCACCTGGGTGGCTCAGTGGGTTAAGCCTCTGCCTTTGGCTCAGGCCATGATCCCAGGGTCCTGGGATCAAGCCCCGCATCGGGCTCTCTGCTGGGCAGGGAGCCTGCTTCCTCCTCTCTCTCTCTGCTGCCTCTCTGCCTACTTGTGATCTCTGTCTGTCAAATAAATAAATAAAATCTTTTGAAAAACAAAAAACTTTAAAATATATATATATCCTAATTGATTCATAAACTATAATATAGTTTCACTTTTAATTCCACTTTCGATTAGACAAAATAATCCTTTGATTTACGAATGATTCTGCATGAGAAAAATATTTACGTAGAGTTTATCACAAGAGAAAATGGCAAAACACTTTTAAAATATTTTAATATAAATTTTTGCGTAGAAAGATCAAATTATATTTTAAGGCACTTAGGAAAGATTTAAAATATCATTGTATATTCTAAGTGTCTTTTTGTTGTGGTTGTTGTTTTAGAACCATACCACAAGTTTTAGAAGCAATTAATTTATTGAGGGAATACGTAAATATATCTAGATTTAAGAAAAATTCTAATATAAATACAGGCCGCCTCTTTAGAAGTAGACTATTTTGATAGAGTTCATTTCCAAGTTAATATTTTGAAAGTGCACATGCTTAGAGATAGCAAAGTTGAAAAAATTTGCTAAGTTCGGCACATTAGCACTACAAAACAGTGAAAAAGACATTCTTAAAGTACCATTTAGAGTACTTATTTCCTAAGTCATGAACTCATTAGTTATTTGATGTAGTAGTGCTCCATAAATATTTTTAAATTTGGGCACCTGGGTGGCTCAGTGGGTTGAGCCTTTTCCTTCAGCTCTGGTCATGATCTCAGGGTCCTGGGAGCCTGCTTCCCCACCCCACCCCGGCCTGCCGCCTCTCTGCCTACTTGTGATTTCTCTCTCTGTCAAATAAATAAATAAAAATTTTAAATATATATATTTTTTTAATTTATGTCAAGAGGATTGTTAAATTAAAAAAAGTCTAAAAATATCTACACAGTGGTTGTATTTGTGGTAAAAATGGTAAGTCAAGATAAAACCATATATATATCTACATGCATAAATAAATATGTGACAGATTAACATGTCAACATATTAATATTTTGGTTTCTCTATATTTCTCTTTTCTCTTAGTTTGAACCCTGAGGGCACGTTTAGTCCATGGGGAAGCAGAAGCAGAAATTTAAAGGAAGTCCTGACCTAAAGTCTAAGATGGAAAGATTTTGCTTCAGTCTCCAAAACATCAAGAGACAATTTTTCTCCTCATAAGACTAGTGAAAACAGGTCCAAAGAGAAAGGAACAGGTAGCCCAGGGCCCTTACTGGAGAAGAGGAAGCTTCTTGATAGGACCAGGGATTAAGGTAGAGGGGCCTAGGGCTGCTCTTTTGTTAGTGTAGACAACAGAGCCCTGCCATCCATTCCCTGGGGACATTTGTAAGCCCCCTAGCACAGGGTTGGAGAATTGGATACCATGACCACAACACAAGGGTCCAGAGTCAGTTAGGAGTTTTCTAAATATCTGAGGCAATGGAAAAATGCTTGGGAAAGACCTACAGGAAGAAATGAAAGGGGTGATCTTTATGTCGGGGGCCATTTGTAGAATTGGAGGAGGTGGGAGCCAAGGAGAAGTTTTGCATACTCTCTGGTTTAAAGGTGTTACAAGAAAGTATTCACTTAATGTTTTGTGTTATTCAAATAATTTTAAATCATTGATTTGACTTTAAAAAAGAGAAATTGTAATAAAATACTTCACAATTTTTTCTTGACAGCTGATGATTTTTAAAAAGGGGAAGTTTAAAAAGTGTTACCCCCAAATTCATATATTGAAATCCTAACGCTCAACGTGATGGCATATGGAGGTGGAGTCTCAGTGAGGGGTACTGAGGTCAAGAGAGTGGGGCCCTCAATGAGTAGCATTGGTGCCCCTATAAAAGAGAGAGGCCAAAGGGCTCTCTCATCCCTGTCTTCACTGAGGGCATAGCAGGAAGACAGCAGTGTATGAACCAGGATGTAGGCTCTCCCCCAACACTGAATCTCCCCACTCCTTAACCTTGGACTGTGAGAAATAAATTTCTGTCGCTTATATACCAGCAGTCTGCGGTACTTTGTTAAAGCAGCTCGAACAGATTAAAATAGGAAGGAAATGAAAATTTTAACTGAGACTCTAAAAGGACCTTCTGAGTACTGCCAAGAAATTACAAGTTGGGTTAGTCACGTCTAATTTCATCTCAAAATACATTATTTTTCTTTTACATGGTAATATCTCTAATCATTTATTATAACAATATATCAGATGTGATTTAGATTGATTTGAGATGGTTGGGAAAAGAATGAAAATAGGAAGAGAAGAGGAAAATATGAAGGGACTAAAAAGGATATGTGTAGGTAGCAGTTGATATTTATTGACATTTATTGATCACTTTCTGTATTCCAGCTCTTAATTTTAGCACTTCACATAAATTACATAATTAAGTATTCAAAACAACTCTTAAGAGATTGGTGTTATTATTACTCCATTTTACAATGAGGCAATTGAGGGACAAAAACACTAAGCAGCTTGTCCAAGGACTTAGAGTTGGAGGGGGTGGAGCAGAGAGGTGAACCTTGAAAGTCTAGCTCTAGATGTGAACTGCCAGCCACCATATCAGATTTATTCCTTCAGTGTATGTAGTAGAAATTAGCATAGAGGACATTAACTAAGGTGGGGGGTTGGAAAGACAGCAGAGAGTGGAATGTATATAAGAAATGGTAGGATAAAGAATCAATTCTGGATTACCCTGTTCCTTTAATTACCACTAGGTGGCAGTGGTGTCCCAGGACACATTAATTACTTTTGGGATCGAGAGGGTTAAACCATAGGCCTTAGGGTGATGTGGAATGAGGAACTATACAACCTCATTCAATGTTATGAGACATTTGTAAATCAAATGTGACCCCTAAAGGGACCTTTTTGACTCTGGCTTAAGCTTGAAATATTATCTATTAATTTTCTCATTAATTCCTTCTATCAACCTTAAATTTGTCACCACAATTAATATCATTGTCTTTTTTTATTTTAATAAATGTCTATTTTAATGTTTCTCACAATAGAATAAATACTCCTCCTGATGACTGCAGATATGTAAGGCTGTTTGCTAGTATTCAGAACCACCACACTAATGGTGGTCTTCCTGATTGGTGTGTAGGCTTCAGTAATTATAAGGAATTACTTATTTGAAACTGCTGTCAAACCAGCAGGACTGCATTTATGCATCCATCATTTTCAGCATTGTTGGTAACCTGGGCATATTTTCCCCCAAATAATTTTGCCTCCTTGTGTCACCAGGCCCAACTCACATTCACCTCAATTACAGTACTTTTGGTAGTAACACCCAAAGTTGTATATTGTGGGGATGAAAGATTCTCTTTTACACCAAGTATTGGCAGGCAAAAGGTGGCTTTCAATTCAGGATGTGTTCCATGGGCCTTTTTGAAACATAAGCCTATTGGCCTAATGGATCTTTCATATTTAGGTGGTTTTCAAGTAAAGCCGTCTCCAACAAAGCAGACTTTAGTGACCATCCTCTTCCATGATTTCTTCTTTTTCCTTCCTGTTCGAATAACTTTTAATACTTCTGTTTCTCCCTGGGCACGAACTTTGGGTAAAGGAACTTCCCATTTTCCCTCTTTCTCTTTTTATTTTTGTTTAATTATATTGGAAAATACTTTAGCTTGTGACTGTCCCTCCCTGTCCAGTAGATAGGCAGGCACTGCTCCTTTTGGAGTCTTTTTATCATTCTTTTGTTTGGTGTTTCTCTTTTCATGCATCTTGATTGTCTTTTTCATTTTTATTTTCTCAGCATGGCGCTGTTTATGGTAGAGCTTAGCTTTCAGACGATACATCTTTTTTGCTTTCTTTGAATGTTCATGAGCCTCTCTCGAACTTCTTTCTTTCTCTTTTTCTCATGGTAATCCAAACAACAGCCATAGCGCTTCCGGTGTAACTCAATATATTCATTCTGTGACATGATTATGGCCACAGAGGCATTGGGTACAGCTGCCAGGGTGCAAAGAAGCTCTCAATTTTCGAGTCTCCCAGACCTGTGAGCTGACTCCATGCAAGCCATGACAGGAAAGAGACCAGTATCATTGTCTTGATAAAGACATAATCCTACACCAAGTATCATGTATTTATCTTTTGATAAAAAGACTCCATCCTTTTTTTCCAGGGTCATCATCACAAAGATGACAGTGTAACTCAAGATTAAAGTAAAATGGCAATTATTAGAAATACGTGTAGCATTGGGCTATAATCAAGTGGTATTTAGCTAGGAAATCTAGGATTGCTGAGCCTAACCACTCCAGCCCTGTAAAGTTCTTGAGAAGGAGATAGTCAAAAGAGGCAAACATGATAAACTAGTTCCTCCTTTTTTGGCGTTGACTACCTACTAACTGTCCCATTTAGAACTTACTGAAAGACAACATTCATAGATGATCTGAGCTCAAGCACCAAGTGGCCCTTTTTTTAGGGCCCTCTTCTTACTGCCATATGGTTTGCATGATGAAAGAAGTAAGTTTATTTATAAATCTAAATTCGCCCCAGGCTATCTGAACAGCAGCTGAGAGCTCAGGATGGCTAGTCTGCAATAAGGGGCTGGGTCCTGGGTCACTTTATTCTGGAAGCAGAAGAGCAGAAAACACGGGAAAAGTCCAAGAGAGAAAGCCACACCAACCACGAGAACTCTTGGTACCCAGCCATCAAAGATTAGCAGTATTTATTAACCACTATTCTGGAAGCCAGTCCTATCAAGATAACTGCTCCACACTGTGGGAGGTAGTCAGTGGCAGGTAGGGGGAGAATTGAGAATCATCTCCACCATACAGACAAATAAAGATAACAGTGTGCATTTTACTGTATCTAGGGCTGTGCTATGCAGTTGGAGCCATCAGCCCTCAGTAGCTAGTGAGCATTTGGGAGTGTTATTGAGAAACTGGTGAGACTCAGAAACTGAATGTTTGATTTTAATTAATTTCCATTTAAAAACAAACAATATAAAATATTTTTCTGTTAAACACAGTTTTATTTTTTTGATAGAACTCATTTCTCTTTAACCCCAGTACTGCATTAGATAGGTACTGTTGCATTGTAATGGGTATGTTGAAAAGCACTTCCTTCTTGGTCTTACAGATACGTACACTACCAGTTGAATCAGTGTCAAAGGATAGGTTCAGTTGGGGGTGATTTTTGTAATATGCTTATGTAAATTTTTTATTTAGACAGCTTAAGTTATAGTGATATCTGTATAAATTGTAATTGGTAATTAAATTGAAACACTTTAATAATAATATACTTATTTTTGGCATTAATATAAGTGTGGACAAATTTTCAAATTTATAATAGAGGCATACATCTGATGCAGCCAGTTGAAAAGAAAGAATCTGGTATTTTGATGGGAACAGTAAAGAAAAAAAAGAAACTGGAAGAATATATGTGAAAATGTAATAATAAAGGCAATTACACTTTGTAGGGCAAATCAAAAAGGGCTGCTTGTTTGCTGTGTAAAAACTTTTTTTTTTTTTTTTTTTAGACTGTATTTATTTGCTACAGAGAGAATGTGTATGAGAAAGTGAGCAAGAACACAAGCAGGGGGAGCAGCATGCAGAGGGAGAAGCAGGCTGCCCTCTGAGCAGGGAGCCCAATTCCAGACTGTATCCCAGGACCTTGGCTAGGATCATGACCTGAGCTGAAGGTAGCTGTTTAACTGACTGAGCCACCCAGGCACCCCTAAAAACTTTTTAAAAAATAATAGAGTGGGCAATGTTCAGAGATATTTTTAGCAAATACAGAGTAAATTTGATAATTAAACATCTAACACATTTAAAAGTTTTTAATAGGATCTGAGCTTATAATCTTGACATGCTATAAAATGTCTTGGATACTTGCACAAAAAAAGAAAATCACTTTTAGATAGATGATAAAATAAGTCATTATTTAAATTATGGCAATTTTGTTAGAGAATTACATGAAAAAGATTAAAAAATGCATTTTATAAAAAGTTAAAGGTCTTCAATGAAACTGTCAAACAAAAGTACCAGTAAAACAAAAGGTCTTTCTAAAAATATTAGGGATCAATTGATTGAAAGTTCGAGAAACTGAAGTATTTTCTTTAGGATTTAAGTTGCGTCATGCAGTATGAAATGTTGCTCAATTAATACCTTAGTTACATTTGTCTCAAAGGCCTTCCAAGTTCACAAAAAACCGTTAGCAGCTTGTGACCTAGAAAATTAAGTTGTGTTGTAGATATTTTGGATTCTTACTTCAGTTAAGAAGAATTTCAAATATGTCTCAAAAAAATATCACTTTCTGTTACAAAGACTCTAGTTACATTAGTTCAAAAATTCAAATACACTGGAATTTTAAAAACAAGAGACTCATGTTTTCCTTATTACTTCACTACATGAGCCTTAGAAGTGTCATGAATGCAACTGTTAAAATTATTCAAATTTAAATATAAAGGCCATGGGTATACATATATTCACAGCTCATGAATGATTGCTAGTTTAGGGAACTATTGAAAGAAAAAACAACAGATTCATTAAATCTTGTGTTCTTTGCTAGTGCTCATTAGGTGAGTCATGGGAATATTGTTACCTCCATATCAAGGTTTTTTGAAACAAAAACAATAATGATGAAAAATGGCAATGGGATTTATGTTTTCTCACTTATATCACACTGTATTAAAAAAAAAAACCACACACACGCAAGCAATATTTGAAGCTCTAAGAAAAGGAAGTATTTGCAGCCTAGCTAGACAGGTACAAGAATTTGTCAAAATTGAAACTATTCATAGTTCAATTCAGTCATAATTATTTTACACATTTTTAATGTGAACCAATATACAAGAGAGTTTTAATTGTGATTGCCAGTATTATGTAATGGCTGCAAAAAGTAGGAGAAAAATCTGAAGAATGCTGTTGATATTGATAAGCTTTTAGAATTGCTTTTCAATTTATGAATTTCTTTGAATTTGGTGTTAATAATATTGAGCTGAAACAAGAGTTAACAAATTTACTTAATTTGGGTAGACATAGAAACTGATGTAGTTTTGTTTCAAAGACAAGGTGTTCATTCTAAAGAATGATGAATTAGTTTTGTCAATGTGGATGTGAATATTAATAGAAAATGATTTTTTGTTACTTGCCTTAGTTATTGGAAAGCATTTAAAGATGTTCAGAAAATTGGTAGTGAATCTGCTTTTTCAGCTGTAAATTTTCTGAAATCTAAGTACAGATCATATATTCCTAGTAAAAATTTAGCTCTCAAATGGTAAGATTTCATTTCTTTTGATGGCTGCATAGTATTCCATCGTATATATATACCACATCTTCTTTATCCATTCATCTGTTGATGGACATCTAGGTTCTTTCCATAACTTGGCTATTGTGGACATTGCTGCTATAAACATTCGGGTACACGTGCCCCTTTGGATCACTAGAGCATATTATGCTTAGCGAAATAAGTCAACTGGAGAAAGACAACTATCACATGATCTCCCTGATATGAGGAAGTGGAGATGCAACGGGGGTGGGAGTTAAGGTGGTAGGAAAAGTAAAAATGAAAGAAGATGGGATCGGGAGGGAGACAAACCAAAAGAGACTCTTAATGTCATAAAACAAACTGAGGGGGGTGGGGGGAAGAGGGGTTGGGAGAGGGTGGTGGGGTTACATTATATGTTTAAATAAAGCTTAAATAAAGTTAAAAAAAAAAAAAGCCAAGAAAAAAAAATTAGCTCTCACACAGTATATGCTGTAGTCTCTAAGTGTAATATGCACACTAAATTTCAAAAACTTCGTACAAGAAAAATAATGTAAAATAGATAATTTATATTTTAAAATATTGATTGTTGAAATGATAATAATTTTAGCCACTGGGCTAAAGCATAATACTAAAACTAATGCCCCCTTTTTTTTTCTTTATTAGTTACTATAAAATTTTATCTCTCTGGCTCTCATTATCCTTGTGTTGAGCAGTGCTGGTCTGGGCTGTGCTCAGGACAGGATTACCTGGGGGAGCTGGGCTTAGCCCTGAGGAATATTGGAATATTGACCTAACATCCTTACAATGCTTGATTGCAGAGTACAGTCTCAGAATAAAAGACAATGTGATAGCCAAGGGCTTTCCTGGTTTCTCATACTTCTTGAGCATAAATTCCCTGACAAACACCTGGGCATACAGTATACCCATTAAACCCATACTCAGCAGCTGTCCCTCAAATCTGGGGCCATCCTTCCCCTTTCCTCCCCTCCACTGCCCCCGAACCTGCACTGTGTCCTTTGACTTTGTACCTAAAACCTTAGCCTTGCCCTCCTCCAGCAGTCCTGTCTTTTATCCATCTGAGTCCCCCCAAAAATCTACCACTACCTTCTTTTCCTTCCTCTTCTCTACTACATACACATCTGCTGATGCTAATTGGCTTCCTTCAGGGTCTCTTAGAAGTAATCAGACATTCTAATCAACAGAGAGGTTATCATTTCGTCCATCTGGTTCCAAAAACTTTAAGGAGTTACTATCTACTTAATGAAAGACATGTCTCCTCACCTTCGTATAAACTTACAAAGAAGAAAGAAAACCCATAGGGTTCATTCTTCCCTTGCCTCCAATTTATGGCTCAGAAAAAAAAAATCAGAATTATTATGGAACATGAGTCAAAAAGCTAAAGCAAATAGACATTTATCAGGCAAGGGGTGATTTAGAAAGTGTTTGTGAAGATTAACATGCATAGAGGGACAAAGTCTAATGTTAAAAACATGCTCTGCAAAACTAAAAATAATGTTATGTTATAACAAATTAAGTCTGAAATTGTTTTAATTGGTGTGTACATGTGGAAACAATAGAAACTCATCAAGTAGAAAGTATACCTATTCAATTCTGGATGCACCCAGGAATTTTATGAATTATTTTATATTAGAATTTCAAGCAAGGAATAATACAACTTTTTAGTAACAGCAAATTCTAATCCTAGAATTAGTTTCTCTCTTTTTCTTTCCTAGCAGAAATAAGTACTTTTGCAATAGTTTTCATGAAAATATTCATGTTTATGTTATGCTATTTAGGGTAATCTGTCCTTTTTCTGACTTTTTTTTTTTTTTAATCAGAAAATGAGGGGCGCCTGGGTGGCGCAGGGTTAAGCCCCTGCTTTCGGCTCAGGTCATGATCTCAGGGTCCTGGGATCAAGCCCCACATTGGGCTCTCTGCTCAGCAGGAAACCTGCTTCCCCCTCTCTTTCTGCCTGCCTCTCTGCCTACTTGTGATTTCTCTCTGTCAAATAAATAACTAAAGTCTTTTTAAAAAATCAGAAAATGATAGGTCTAAGATTACCAGTACTTTAAAAAACATATTTTGCCTCTCCTCTAGGCTGATTACTTAAGGCTGTAAGATATCAATCTCTCCAAGTGTTACCTCTCAGTTTTCTTTTCTTCAAATAGGGATGGTAATAGTATCTACCTCCTGGGGGGTGTGACAAGGATTAAATGAGATGACCTGCCTAGCACAGAGTTATACAAATAGTGTTATTGTCATTCATTCTTATTATCATTACCTCATCACTAACAGCACACTCATCCATATCATTATCAAATTGCAGTATTTATCAGGACATGTCCCTTCACATAGTGACGTTACACCATAATCAGATTTAACATAGACAGTTTAAACTCTGCATCCTTTGAAGAAAGGAGAAGGAATAGTTTTATTGATCCATTGGTCCCATGTTTATAATGTGAGTATCACCAAGAGTTTGAAGAGAGATCTTTTTCATACAACCTGGTTATATTTCAGGAGTAAAACCTGGTTATTGGGGAGTAAAACCTGGTTACTGAGCTAACCAAAAGATAGTATATATATTTTTACTTTTTCAGAGACTGACATGTACTTCTAGGTAACTTAAGGAGTTTCACATGATGTTTATAAATGTAGTATTTACCTTAAGTGTTAATTTCAGAACCTACTTCTGCTAGAATTGGTCAAAATCTACCTTTTGGCAATTTATCTTCATTGGCTGTGTCTTAGCTTAGAATCATTAAGTCTCTTCTTCTCCCATACAGAAATGAGAGGGAAGCCTGAAAGGTTCCTATAAATGCCTTTAGTGTCCTGGAGCGTTGTACATGTTCAAAAAGCATTGGCAACTACTGAGATTTTTTTACTAAGAAATGTAACTGAAATGATATTAAACTGATGATGTTAAACTACGACATTAAACTGATTTTTTTCAAAGTTAAGCTTGAGATTTATTCTATGAGGAGACACTACAGTAAATGTAAAGACCTTACATCTTTCAAGAAACCTAGAGCTTGAACTTCAAAGAGTCAATGCAAAAAACAAAAACAAACCTCTAAAAGTCAATGCACCGCAAAATGTGCTGTGTAAGAAACAGTGACTGAAAAGTAGCTATTAAACTGATTTTAAAAGATTTCCCCCACCCTGGAGCGCCAGGGTGGTACACTCGGTTAAGTGTCTGCCTTCTCTTCAGGTCATGATCTCAGAGTCCTGGGATAGAGCCCTGCGTCAGTCTTCGTGCTCTGCAGGGAGCCTGCTTGAGGATTCTGTCTCTCCCTCTCACCATCTCCCCACCCACTGTTCTTGCTCTCTCTCTCTCTCTCTCTCTCTCAAGTACATAAAACCTTAAATAATAAATAAAAATAAAAAGATTTTCCCCAAATTTTGTTGCCTCATAACTGTCAAAGTAAGAATCAAGTGCTTGTATTGCTTCAGTGGGTATAATAAGGAATGAAGTCATGTTCACTTTGGAGTTCCAAATTCAAGGTTTTTTTTGTTTTCTTCTGGTTTTGGTTTTGGTTTTGGTTCTGGTTCAGAGCAAGATAATACCTACCAAGTCAGGATTTTGTGAGGAAACAGGAAAAGGATTTCTACATCCTAAAGCTTCCTTTTGATACCAAGAATGGAACTTGGAATCAAGGTAGAGAGCCTTGCTCTCCAATTCTGGAGAGAATATATATAAAATTCCCCCCCGAATATATATATAATATATATATATATAGTATATACTGGTATATACTATATATATTCTAATATATATACTATATAGTATATATATTAGAGCCTGTTTCTTTTCAGGTAGAGATGGAATTAGAAAGCTCTTCCATCTCTGATATTAGGAAATGAGGAGCTGTAAAAATCAGGTGACTTAGGTGAGGATGAGCATGCTGCCCAGGGACACTTGGGTGAGGGTTGGGGAGAAGCAAAAGCAATCTCATAAACTCTGATTGGGATTCTTGATCGATTGAGGGTAAATCAAAGAACATCCAGGCTTCTTCTCTGCTTGCCTTGGCTTCATGCAACATATATCAGAGTGCTCGATCACTACAGGCAGAGGGAAGGTCTAGATGCATAGCAAACTTGGGGAAGCAAGTGCCTGGTCTATAGTCCATGCATGACATGGAAAGGGTCCGGGTGTCCAAGCATGACTGTGTGAAGGAAGAAGTAGGTGGGTGAGAATTAAAAGTAAGCATAACCGTGGGGCGCCGGGGTGGAACTCTTTGTTAAGCATTCACTCTTGGTTTTGCATCAGGTCATGATCTCATGATCCTGGGATGGAGCTTCTGTGTTCAGCATTGAGTCAGCTTGGGTTCCTCTCTTCACTCTTCCCCTCAGCTCCACTCTCTCTGTCTCTCTAAAATAAATAAATCTTGGGGGTAAAAAAAGTAAGCATAACTAAATAAAATTAGGCTTAACTGCCAAAGAATTACCATGGTTCAGGGTGAGGAAACTTGTACAAAGTCAAATGAGCCCAAGTAAAGGCCATGAAGTCTCAGAAAATCTATGCTGCCAGCAAACATTAAAATGTGGAGCTAACTAGCACAAGGAATTTATTGAGTTTCGTGGGAGCAATCACTCTTGCCTACCTTGAGAACATAGACTTAAGCACCATAATCTACGGACAGGTCAACAAATCTACTCTGGAAGGACAAAGACCAATGCTAAGACTTACTGGTTATTCCTCGGCCAGAGTCAGCATGGCTAGCAGAGCTAGAGAGTTCTCTTCCTTGTGCTCATGAGATTGCATGCCCTTAGGTATGCTCCTAGGAGTACACAAAGTTAAGAACTCCAAAATGATTATTTACTCTTAAGAGATTGAATTAACCTGAGAGCCTTTATAACCACAAGAGAAAAGTTACTGTTTATCATCAGATTTAAGAGTTTTTTGTTTGCCTGGAATATACATATATATAAAATTTACTTTTAATTAGAGAAATAGAGGATCAAGGGCAAAAATAGGTCCATCATAGAACATAATAAATGACTATTTTTGTACATCTAAATTGTAGTGTGTAAATTTTAACCTTTCTGTAGGAGTATCAGAGTACTGTTTAATCCTCCCCTTCCTCCCTCATGCAAGCCCAGCAAGCTCTACATATATAGAATATGTAATCTTTCTCCATCCCTGCTGGTAGTAAAGATCAGAATGTTAGAAATTCAGCTGATGAGTTAAATGTAATCAGAATGTTACTTGGAATATAGATTGAGACACAGGACATCTTTGCATGTGGACCAGAGTAGAGTGGAAAAGAAAAGCTATTCATACAGAAAAACTGGCATTATTGGATGCGAGTTTACTGATATGGCTATTTTAACTCCCATCCTACAGGTGGTGTGAATGAAGCAAACCCCATGGCTTATTACAATAGAAGCTTGGCAGTTAGACATCCCCCCAAATGATGATGCCCCTGCTTGGGAAGACAATTGACAGCACCACACACTATGATCATTTATAACCCGAGGGTGTTCTCTTGAAAGTTATTTTTAGTTATTTGATGACACATTTTTCCTAATCCACAATACTGTGCTTTTTTCCTCCTACATTACATTAGACCAGACCACAAAATCAACGTTCAATAAACCATTTCATATTCTTGCCACTTAAAATATTGTCTGCTTAAAAAAAAACCAACCCACTCGTTTGCTGTTGAGTTGTACCTTTTAAGAAGAAAAAGAGGCAAATAGTTCTTAATTGCCCGCAAACATTTACATCCTATACATCCTGTGATTCAGCAATTACACTTATCTGTTTTCCACCCCCTGCTAGAGTAACCACAACATTGTTGTGAGGGAAATGATGGAAAGAAAAATGTTGTAAGCACTCTCATTCAACTTTGCATGTAGTGGAAGAAGAAATGCCATCCCTCACTAGCTTGAACTACAAAATTATTTTCCACCCTCAGGAGCAGTTGGTCTTTTCCCACCACTGATGGGCCACCACTGTGGCAGGATCTAACCGTTACCTCAGAAATACCAGAAAGATTGTTCTCTTACAATGCTGTGTCCTTTAAATACTTGAGTTATGCCTGTAATTGCCCTAAAATGCATTGCCTGCTGTGCTTGCTTATGTCCAAAAGAGTTTAAAAGGTCAGCCTGGGCGCTTTGATAGCCTTGATTACTAGCTGTTACTTGGTAATGAAGTAACCAGAATAAGAAGCAATAGTTAATATTTGTGTCTCATTTATAGAAGAAATACTTCTGGAACTCTTCCATAGGATGATAACATCATTTGTTCTGATTCAGATATGTATTTAGGGTATTAAGTGTTGCTGTTTTTAGGAAAGGTATAGCAAACACAGAATTCCTTGCTCACAAATAGACTTTTCCAGTAATCTGAGTGGAGGCTAAGTCTATATAAATTCTGTGCCTCAAAGGTTTTTTGGCTTTTTTTCCCTGGACTCTTGCTCTTGGGATAGACTAGATTTAGAATTTGAAAATAGCAATGTCAGTGCTAGGCTGCTGAGGAGTATTCTGTGGTTCTTCCAGAGGATGTGAAGAACTCTTCCCTGAGGCTCCCAGCCATTCTGAAAGTCACTGAGGGAGAGGCACTGTGCTCCATTTGCATGGAACAACAGTGACATCCAGTGCTAATACATTTCACGTGAAGAACCTATAAGTGCAGCATCGCATCATTTCGCGGTAAATATGATGGCAAGGGAGATGTGGTTAACATGCGTGTCTTTACTCATAGCTGCTAACAACAGGGGCAAGTGGTGTTCCAGGGCAGAGAGAATATTCGTGTAGCACAGCCTTGTAGGAAGGAGTATGGGGGCCTGTGCATCATTCCCATCCTCACTCCTGAGGAACACTGGCAGGGTGTCAGGCCATCAGCACCCTCTCATGTTGTCTCTTAGGACTCATGAAGTGGAGATGGTGGTGCTATCTTACCAGTTGACTATCAATGCCTCAGGCTCAGCACTGACTATATGGAGTTATCTTTTCTCCAGGTTTGAGATACATAGAGACACCACGGAAAACACAGAAAAGCCCAGCTAGCTTGTAACTTTAGTAGGATTATGTAAAATTGCATTGCCCGCCATTTTCTCTCCAGAGAAAGATTCACTGTTTGGTGCTCTTTTGGTCTTAGCCAACCAGCAGTGAGAAATCCATATGCCATCTACCTCGTTCTTCACACCATGTGAGAGCTTATTAATTGTCCTGTGTTGGAGAAGAGCTACTTTCCAAGACTACGATAGAAAACTTTGTCTATGTATTTGACGTTAGCAATAAATAATCCCTCAAAAACTATTCCCAGATCAAACTAGAATGCATTAAGTGCCTGTTCACACTTTACCTTCAATGTTTGCATTATCCGCACAAAGCAGGTTTTGTCTCCATTTTACAGATGAGGAAAATGAAGCTTAGGGGGAGCTCAGTAATTTGACCATAGTGGGAATCTCAGGGTTTGAACCCAGACACTCCAACACTGACATTCCAGAGTGGAAATTAGGAAAGGAAACGTCAGCCAACCATTCCTGACCACTTCTGTTGCACTGTCTACTATAGCAACCTCCAGCTACACGTGGCTATTCACATTTAATTAATGAAATCCCAATTAAATTAGAAATTCATTTTCTCAGCCTCACTAGCCATATTTCAAACATGCAATAGCCACATGTATCTAGTGGCTACCATAAGGTGCAGTGTAAATACAGAACATTTCCATTAATATTTTTTAAGATTTTTATTTTTTTTTAAGATTTTATTTATTTATTTGACAGACAGAGATCACAGGTAGGCAGAGAGAGAGGAAGGGAAGCAGGATCCCTGCTGAGCAGAGAGCCCGATGTGGGGCTTGATCCCAGGACCCCGGGATCATGACCTGAGCCAAAGGCAGAGGCTTAACCCACTGAGCCACCCAGGCGCCCAAGATTTTTATTTTTTATTTGACAAAGATCACAAGTAGGCAGAGAGGCAGGCAGAGAGAGAGGAAGGGAAGCAGGCTCCCCACTGAGCAGAGAGCCCAATGTGGGGCTCCATCCCAGGGTCCTGGGATGGAGCCCCACATTGGGCTC
>ML105965.1:0-88183 GCA_003697995.1 Taxidea taxus jeffersonii | reverse complement strand
GGGGGCTTGATCCCAGGACCCCGGGATCATGACCTGAGCCAAAGGCAGAGGCTTAACCCACTGAGCCACCCAGGCGCCCAAGATTTTTATTTTTTATTTGACAAAGATCACAAGTAGGCAGAGAGGCAGGCAGAGAGAGAGGAAGGGAAGCAGGCTCCCCACTGAGCAGAGAGCCCAATGTGGGGCTCCATCCCAGGACCCTGGGATCACAACCTGAGCCAAAGGCAGAGACTTTAACCCACTGAGCCACTCAGGTGCACCAACATTGCCATTAATATTGACAAGTTGTATTGGGCAGTGCTTCTGTAGACTAGAACATTTAATGAATAAAAAGCAAAGGATGTCTTTAAGGTTTTTTTCATTACAGGATCCATCCCAGTTCACAAGAAAGAAAGTGAGCAGGGCCCCAGGGCTTTAAGAGAGTTCTTGAATATAATATGCATTTGGTTGGGGAACATCATGTGTTGTTACACAACAGCAAAAACCAAATCTAATTGTTTTAAGGGAAAGCTGTAGGGTGGGAGAAGTCCTCAACATGTCCTCTGTTCAGCCCAATCTCTGCTTACCAGCATTAAGTTCTGGTGATTCTGAGCTCATCCTTTTGGAATTCCCAGGACGGGGAAAAAATTTTTATATTAAAAAAAAAAAAAAAAAAAAACAGGGGTGCCTGGGTGGCTCAGTGGGTTAAAGCCTCTGCCTTTGGCTCAGGTCATGATCCCAGGGTCCTGGGATCGGGCCCCGCACTGGGCTCCCTGCTCAGGGGGGAGCCTGCTTCCCCCCCCCCCCCCCCCCCCTCTCTGCCCACTTGTTATTTCTGTCTGTCAGATAAAATCTTAAAAAAAAAAAAAAAAACTTGAAATTTTTCTTTTCTTGTAAAAGTTCATTGAAATAAATTTAGAAAATGAAAATAAATAAAAGTGTAAAAATGAAAATCAGTTATCCCTTATGTTTTAGACTATATTTCTTTTTCCTATGTACTCTTACTTGATAAATGCAATTCACTAAGAACCATTCTGCATGTCATTGTTCTTAAACATTCCTTTGTAATATCTTATTAATGAGGACATTTTATTACATTTGGTGACTACATTATAATTTACTCTCTCTTGTCATTGGATACTTAATTCATTTTTGATGCCATGAATTTTCATGAACACTCATATAGTAAACATCCTTACACAAAATTTTGTGTACATCCTTAAAATTGTTATGAAGTTGAGAATTCTGGATCAAATTATAAGCAAAGTTTTAAGTCTTTTTGATGCACATTGCTAAATCTACCATCTATATTAATATTTATACTCATGTCTGTCCACTGAATTTTTACCAGAAGAATAATCTCACATAAGCGCAATACAACAGGAGTTGTATTTAACTGTTACTTTTGGAGCTCATCTCATGGAAGGTGACAAAGTTACATTTTGTAAAGAAATCAACATGGATTTGTTCCCTTGGTGAGACGCAGGTACACCAGGTGGGGGTGTCATACAAGATAAAATTTATTTACAGCAAATAAGGAGATCATGGGGGCAACTTCCAAAGCCCTGACTCTTTGAGCAAGGGTGGTTGGGTTCCTTTGTTTAGGGTTAGGGGAGCCTTGTCATCATAAGTAGAGGCAGGCATAAGGTCATGCATATCTTAAGAAAACGTGCCTACACATGCATTGTATGTGTGCTCTTCCTTGGGCAGAGATTTTAGTATTATAATGAGGTAAATATGGTCATCAGTCATTCTAGAGGTCATGCTGTGGTCCATCTGCACAGGCATGAGTCAGAGATTAAGCTCAAACTGGTCAGGGTGGTCTGGGCTAGCTGGAGGTCTTGTCAGGGCAGTTGCTCACGTGAGGGGAGATTTTTGCTTTTCATTTGTCTGAGTTAAGAGATAAGCTGGAGAGAAGAGCTCAAGGAAGAATGTGGGACAAAGTATGGTGGGTGAAAGCGGGTGGGCAGTCAAGGTGAGGTCCTGGGGTCTAGCTGGTGATAATTTCAGTGGTTCTGATCTTAACATGATAACTAGTGAATAAGTCGTCATGCTCCAGGGATTTATCTTGGTCAACACCCAAATAATTCTTCTTTAGTCAACAGCTGCGTGAAGTTGTAAAATGTTTACAGGATAGTCTAGAGGAAAAATGGTTACGTTCTGCATTGTTGTCTTACTTGTTTCTTTCAGTAAATAGTCAAGGTCAAATTGTGACAGTAGCAGGGATGGAGAGCTCAAAATGGAATATATGTATAATTTGATGTTGGTGTGTTGGGAAGGTAGGACCAGCGTGTTTTGCAAACACAGGCTCCTTGCTATCAACAACTGGTAAAATCTACTCCATCATCACCCCAGAATGGAGGCAGGGTATGCTTTTTCTCCAAAATGACATGTTTAGTCATCATCTTTGAGTGTGTGCCAACTCTGATACTCTTGGATTCCTAGGGCCAAAATGGCATATGGGGAGAAAATAGAATCTTACTACCTCTTAAGGCCTTTATCATGTGACTTAAATCTCCAGCTAACTTCTTACATTTATTTCATGTTTTACTAGTAAGATGATACACTTTTGTCACCCTCACACTGGAATTATCCAAGCCTTGTTTATTGGGTTCTTGGCCTACCATTAACCTAGTGTCCATACCTTCCCCAAAGTCAGTGACTGATACAAGACTTCAGTGTTGTCTTTTTCCTAAGTCCCCCTTGCAGTGCTTTTGTGCTATTTTTTTTCCCTTTTTTTTTTCATATTTTATTTTTTTAAAAGTAGGCTCCATACCCAACGTAATGCTCAAACTCATGACTCCAAGATCAAGAGTCAACGTGCTCTACTAAAGGAGCCAGCCAGGCACCCCTGCACTGGTCTTTTAAAAACGTGTATGGAAGAGAAGCTTCTTTGAATAGTAAAGGGAGTAAATGCACAGATGCTGGAGCACTCATCTGGCTTCATGTCTTGGCTCTGCTACTGGCTGGTTGTGTGACTGGGGATATACTACTTAACTTTGGCCTTCCTTATCTGTAAACTTGGGACACAAATAGTATCTCCCTTGTAGGATTATTAGGGTTATATAAATTACTATCTGTGAAGTGCTTACAATAGTGCCTGGCCCTTAGTGAGTATAATAAAACATTGTTAAATAAAATAAGGACATTCGTTTTTAAGTCTTTCCTTTTACCTCTCAATATTTCAGAGCATGTTTGTGTCTTTTTCTGCCCACCCATTCATATTTTATTGCTTTTGGGGTTTTTTGTAATTGATTTAAAATGACCTTTTAAATATATAATTTCCCCCTCTTATAATGGATCAGACATTTAGGATTCTTTTGCCAGGATGATCCTTCATTGGGACTAAATGATAAAATGTAATAATCTTGATAATTGTTAACACTATTTGAGCACTTTATTATGAACCAGAAATAATATTAAGAACTGTACCTAAAGTCTCCTCTATAAGCTTCTCCAAATCCTATAAAATAAATATAGCAATTATCCTCATTTTATTTATTTATTTATTTATTTTAGAGAGAGAGGGAGAGAGAGAATGAAAGAGAGCATGAGAGGGGAGAGGTCAGAGGGAGAAGCACACTCCCCGCCAAGCCGGGAGCCCAATGTGGAACTCGATCCTGGGACTCCAGGATCATGATCTGAGCTGAAGGCACTTGCTTAATCAACTGAGCCACACAGGTGCCCCTTACCCTCATTTTAAATAGGAGAATTGAAGGATTAAGCCACTTTCCTGGGCCATATAAATAATGGCAGAGCCAGGTTAGGAGCTGGGTTGTCTGAGGCTTTCTCACCCTCCTCCTGCTTTTCACCCTGTTTAATGCGCAGGTAGAGAAAAAACTTGGTTTACTTCCAGGAAGATACTACTGTTATTGATGATGACACTAGCATTAGCAAAGTGACAGTAAAAATAGCTGCTCTTCCCCAAGAGCCTGCTATTGTCAGGTGCCTGTTCCTGTTTATGCCTGTTAGATTAGCTATACCAGGAGGCCATCGGATTGAGCTGTCGCTCATGCCAGTGGCGCCCACGTGAGCAGGCCACACTCTAAGCCTGTAAATGCCTTTATGTTACAAAAACAAAACACTAAGGGCAACCAGTCATGAAAAGATAACTGGGTTTTAAGCTCTAGCCAATCAAATAATTCCTTTCTCTGCTTTTGCACTTTCTCCATGTATGCCTTTCCCCTGCACATCTAACCACTCCTGGTCTTGCTTAAATAACCTTAAATTTTTTGTATGCCAAAGTTTATCTTTTAACAGGTTCTGAAATAACTTTCTAGGCCCAAGATGGTGCTGCTCCTGCCCAGGGTGCTGTGTCAGCAAACCAACAACTTAGATGATTTTGAGTCCCTGTAAATGGCCTACACTTACACAGTAAATCTGTAGTGTATGCCGTCAGTCGGTCCCCAAACAGCAGGGCACTTCTGGGTCTGCTCACTCAAACAAAGTTGAGTTTGTGGCCCAAGCCAATCAGATACTCTCCATTTGTCTCCTATCTTTATTCCCTGTCTTTTTTTTTTAAGATTTTATTTATTTATTTGACAAAGATCACAAGTAGGCAGAGAGGCAGGCAGAGAGAGAGGAGGAAGCAGGCTCCCCTCAGAGCGGAGAGTCCGATGTGGGGCTTGATCCCAGGACCTCACGACCTGAGCCAAAGGCAGAGGCCCCAACCCACTGAGCCACCCAGGCGCCCCTTTATCACCTATCTTAAAAAAACTTCTTGTCTTAGCCACTTACCACTTCCTGGAGTGTTAAATAAAGTTTACATCAACTAAATTGTCTTCATCATTCTTTTAACAGTTTTTGGTGATGAAGAATGAGATCTGAAGCTGACTGCGAGCAGGCTCTGGGACAAGGAGACACACAGGTGAGGCACCTGCTAAAACCCTCGAGATCAGCATTCCTTGTCCTTACCAGAGGCCATGGGTAAGTCCCTCTCAGACTGGAGCCCTGCTCCCTTGTGTGCAGCTCCCTGATTCAAACTGAGTTTATTTAAAATATACATGTGCATACATATGACAATATATATGTATAACAATATGAATGATATATAACCATATATATGTGTATATGTGTGTGTGTATACATATATAGTTCCCAGAAAGGTTCTGGAACCCCTTTCTGGGGTTTATTAAAGTTTCTATGATGGTTCTGTTTCCTGAAAAGGTTCTGGAATTTGTTAAAATTCTCAGAAAGTTTCTCAAGACTCCAGAAAGTTCTGAGGTTTATTCACATCCCCAGAAAAGGAGCACCTGGGTGGCTCAGCGGGGAGTCTGCTCTCCCTCTGCCCCTTCCCCCGCTCATGCTTGAGTGCACTTTCTCTATCTCTTTCTCTCTCAAATAAATAAAACCTTAAAAAGAAAAAAATCCCCAGAAAATTCTGGGATCTTGAAAAGGCTCTGGAATAGTTATGTTAGGGTCCACAGCAGGTGGCAGCCTTTAAAGGACTAAAAAAAACAGAAACTGCAATTCAGTAATGGGGGAACTCACTGAGCCTCAACTTGGGGACTTGGAGAAATAATTAAGACAAGAAGTTGTACAGTTTTGACCATCAAATCTAAATCTAAATCTCAATTGGACTATTAAAAGTCATCAGAAATCTTCTCATGAAGGAATCATAAGGTCTGTTATTAATGAGAATCTCAGAAGCCAAATAGCTTTGCTGAAAGATGCATTGCAAAAGCTTAATGAAAAATTAAGGAAACAAGAGGAACCTCAAACTAAGCACTGATGTGGCTCCTACTATTCCCCTCTACCTTCCCTTACCAGAATACTCAGTCCACTCTGAAAAGACTATAAACTGTAAACAAAAGTCTGTCATCTCAGTGTCCTTACAACTGCAACAGCTCCAGAGCCAGAAACCTAAGACAGCTGGGCCTCCTGCACTGTACCCTTCTGGGGGTCCATCATTAATATGTTAGACCAGAAACTGGTGTCTCATTTGCAGTCAGAATATCCTCAAAGGTTTTGTCAAAACACCAACTCAGATGATCCCATATGTACCCTGAAAAGTGGGCCCTACATAGGTACTTCCCAGAATTGGCAAGACTTTGAGGGATTCTCTGGTAAATTTCTACCAGTTATTCCCTTTAACAGCCCAGTAGAAACTGAAATTAACATTAATGGAAGAAGACTTTGCCAAATTTTGGTAAATATACCAAAAACCCCACTTGTTTGGGAGCCTGCAGGTTGGATCCTGGGAAAACCAACAGAAGCCAGCAAAGGTTGAGAATTCTTACCAGCATCAGCTGTCTCACATCTCTTCTGTCAAGAGAGGAAGACATTTCAGACATTTCATGTTGCTGATTCCTTTTCAAATCCAGACTCTTGTTAAGTTGGTTTTGAGATACCCACTGGGTATCAATCATTTTCTCCCAGGTACAAGGATTTCTTTCTTTTTTTTCTTTTAATTTAAATTCAATTAACCAACATGTGCTACATCATTAGTTTTTGATATAGTGTTCAATGATTCATTAGCTGCATATAACACTCAGTGCTCATCAAGTTCTTTCTTGTCTCGTTTTATGCTCTGGGAACTTGGCTTGGCTTTCTGCCTGCCTGGGGCACTGGGGTTATCTGTTCTTACATGTGTAGGCAGTTCAGCTGTGAAGGTGGGGAACCCATATATAACCAGACAGAAATGTACATTGCACTCCATTTGTGGCTAAGTATAGCTGCACAGAAATATGGCTTGAATTCCCATTTGTAGCTAAGATTCTGCTGAGTGTTTCCACCTCCCAGGAGGTTGTCTAGGTCTTTCTTTGTTTCTTTGGGTATCTTTGGGAGTGGCTCTGGATATAGGGAGGTTAATATCTTTTGAATCTTCTTTAGGGATGCCTCTTTCATCAATGAGGTTATTCAGTCCTTCTGGGAATGTTTAATGTTTATTATGGCTAAAACCTGACAAAATAGTTGAAAAGACTTAGGTAGCTCTAGAGCCAAAAGTTGGACAAATTTGAAGCTGATATTCAGAGCCTGATGGGAATTTTTTTTAGGGCCTTCTCCCCGAAGCTAAAATGAAATTATATATCTAGAGGGAAAGAGAAACATTCCAAAGACAAACAGCTTTAAATCTAGAACACAAATCTTTTGGTTTCCATCTAGTTGAAGATCTCCCTGATATAAAAAAACAAATTGAACATAATGTATTGGATGGGGGGATCAGCTCCTGATAACATGCATGTTGCAACCAAATTCTTTGAGGAATTAAACTGGGTAAAGAGGAACAACTGGGTAAAGAATGTGTGTGTGTGCATGTGCGTGTGTGTCTGTATATAACAGTATTATTTTGTCATAACAAAGAATGAAATCTTGCCATTTATAATAACATGGATGTACCCAGAGGGTATAATGTTAAATGAAGCAAGCTACACAGAGAAAAACAAATACAGTATGATTCCACTCATATGTAGAATTTAAGAAACAAAACAAATGAACAGACAAAAACGAGATAAAAAACTGACTCTTAAATACAGAGAACAAACTGGTGGGTGGGGGCATGGGTGAAATAGAAGGGATTAAAAGTATACTTATCCTGATGAACAGTGAGGAACCTCCAGAATTGTTGAATCAGTATATTGTACCTGAATGTAACAACACTGTATGTTAACTAGACTTCAAACAAACAAACAAACAATTGTCCTACAAAGTAGGCCAGAATTTCTTACATAGATCTGTCTTCAAGCCATGCCATCTTATCTCACCTGGAATTCCTCATTTCCATAACATTTGGAATAAGAAGGTTTTCTATTCAACGTATATTATGTATGTATGTTTATGTCTGGATTTGGAGGAATCCAGAGGATAATGTTCTTGAGTGAAGCATTATATATCAATAGAACGATAAGTCTTGCTAACAAGGTTTACCTTACTGTGCCTTTTCCACTTATGAGTATAAAAATCAAAAAGACAAAACATCCAACTGCAGGAGGCCTATCTTCTTACAGTGGTTGGGGAGGCAAAAGACTATAGATCCAGATCTAGTTTATTGTTTTCTTCAAGCATTAATATTCATTCTTTACTGCCAGGAATGCTTGTGAAGCTCTGTCACTCTTAATTTAAAAATGCTTTTGAGGAGGGCTCCACACTGTCTGCTCTGAAATGGGACCTTGCTATTCTTATTTGTAAACTGTCAGCATGAGGCAGGAACTAGCCATCAGGAAGATTTGCTTTCACAAAAATATAAAGTGATTGGAAAACCCCAAACATCTATAAGCCTAACTTCTTTCATGCCTTATAGTTTTCTTTTTCTTGTGCCTTATGAAAAGAGCAGAGCATCCACTGGGGGTTTTCATTCATTGTTTTGTTGACTTTTAATTCACAGATGATTTATGCCATGGCTGCATTTGCAGAACCAGTTCATGAATATAAGTTATAAGAGAACCAAAAGCATTACATAAAGTTTTTCTTTCTTCACCCTTAAAACTTTCCATGATATTCAAAGTGAGTGCCTTCTGGATTTTTTTCCCCATTTCAATACACTAGAGAGCCAGAAGATGGAATCAATGTTATATTAAACAAGAACTGAATAAAGGATCTGTCTTACTAATTATTTGGTGTCTCCATTTCATGTGTGGTCTCCTCAGTGTTTACAAATGCAAGATAACTTCCCCAATCATTTATGCTGCTTTCCCAAAAGCTCTCATTTGGAGACACTGTGCCCTCAGAGTGGGAAGAAAACACTAAGCAATGAGTTTTAGAAATGAAAACTGGGGGGCACCTGGGTGGCTCAGTGGGTTAAAGCCTCTGCTTTCGGCTCAGGTCATGATCCCAGGGTCCTGGGATCGAGCCCCGCATCCGGCTCTCTGCTCAGCCGGAAGCCTGCTTCCCTTCCTCCTCTTTCTCTGCCTGCCTCTCTGCCTACTTGTGATCTCTGTCTGTCAAATAAATAAACAAAATCTTTAAAAAAAAAAAAAAGAAAGAAAGAAATGAAAACTGGAGGGTCGTGAGATGTGAGCCCTGCATCAGGCTCTGAGCTCTCTCAGCCACTCAGCATGGAGTCTGCTTGTCCCTCACCCCCCTGCTTCCCACCTCCCACCGCCCCCCCACCCCAAAAAACCTAACAACAACAAAAAAAAGAAATGAAAACTAGGCAGATCAATCTTGGTAATTTTAAGTCACCACTGGAACTCGGATCCACCAAGGCTTATGTACTTCTTTTTAAGGCTTATCTTGACTCATGTAAAATTTCTATTAGGCCAGATATGTCTTGTTTGTGGGGAACTACACATTTCAGGGAGTGCAGGCTTTGAATGGCTCTGTGCCACCTGCTCACAGCTTTCTCTGTCAGTCTTCCACAAAGACAGGGAGAAACTGGGGAGTGCAGAAAGACGAGTATTAACTGTTTTTCCATATTGAAATTGCATACCAATAGCCCTGTAGCAAATCATCAACCTTTAATGGGATTTCAGTTGGCCAGGAGAATTACTGTTTCCCAGAATAAAAGATGCACAATTACCTGTTGTCCATGAAACCATTACAGTTTTTCCATCATCTTCTGTGTCTTTTTCTGCCAAGATATGGTATATATTCTTGTAGATCAACTGTTCATTGGTGTTTCTGTGACTTCTTAGAGACCAGGAATTCTGTCTCTTATCTAACGTAATAGCTGGCAAGTGTAGGTATTCAAGAAGTATTTGTTTATTTGTTTTTTTAATAAATGAATGACTAAACAAATGAATAGAAATAGTGCTTCATTTATTCATTCAATATACCACTTACTTAGAGATAGACACTAAAAGTCATTAAGAAGAGCGTCATTCTTTAAGAAGTTAACCCAAGTTGAGAAAAAAGAATAGTTCCTTGACAAATTTTTAAAAAGGAAACAGAGAAATGTCTTAGTCAAGAAAAAAGGTGATTGGTATATTCTGAGTTTTGCAGAATTATTTTCACTTAATTCACTTTTTATATATTTTCTAATTGATTTTTGTAAATTATTTGTAGTAGAATTGCAAGTGCAAAGAAAAATAAAACAAAATGCAGCTCCTTTTTTCAAGAAGCTTAAGATTTTGTGTATGTAGGACTACATAAATGTAACCTCTAGAAATACTTTGGTAAGTGTCATAAGACTGGTGAGTTCTGAGGGAATCATGAGGTCTCTGCAGAGGGTTCTAGAGTGCAGTATACTGCCTAGGGGCTTAGACTCCGTTGACAGGTTTCCTGCCAGCTTGTGCTCTTATTAGCACTTGGGTAAGTGAAGAATCTCTCTGTTCCTAGATATCCTCATCTATAAGATGGAGGCTCAGTGATCAGGCAGCCTGCTCAGAGGCTGGAGTGGTAAATCCAGGGAACTGATGTAGGTAGAGTACTTAAAATGATGTCTAGAGGAATAGTGAGCAAGGGAGGTGACTCCTGAGCAGCATAAATAGATGTTTGCCTGCTGCAAAGGAAAAGAAAGGACAGACCAAGAGGCACAGCATTTGCAGGGCTCAGGCACTGAAGTCACGGAATATTTGAGGAATTGAGGAATTCACAGGAACTGGAGCATGCTCTCCACATTTCCAGTGTGAGGCTCTGGTCATTAATAGGAAGGTAGACAGCTCATGATGAGTCCTAGCTGTGAGCCTACTGCTATGAAGTTTTTCCCATGAAGTAACTGCACAGAGAGCATTTGTTAACTTTTATTGTAATAAATACTCTTACTTGCTTAGTAATCTTTTTATTTTATTTATTTTTAAAAATATTTTATTTATTTATTTGACAGAGGGCAGAGGGTGAGAGCATAAGCAAGGGGAGCAATAGGAAGAGGGAAAGGGAGAAGAAGGACCCCCTCTGAGCAGTAAACCCATTGTGGAGCTTGATCCCAGGACCCTGGAACCATAACCTGAGCTGAAGGCACACGCTTCACCGACTGAGCCACCCAGACACCACTAGTAATCTTTTTATTTTAAACTGTGGTGATTTTAAAACTAATCTACTCTAGCTCTTAGTGTACTTATCCAGTTGTATTTCCTTTCATTAATTGTTTTTACTCCCTTTAAAACCATGTCTATGACCTTTTAAATCAGGAGTGTACAAAGGGTGAAAGAGAGGAGTTAGGGGATGTTTGACCTTAGGGAGTCTCTGTGTATACTTTTCTTCTGGTTAGTTCAGGACAGACAACTTTAACCCTGCAGACCTGTGTGGTTCCTTTGGCAAAGAAATCATGTCTCTGGGAAAGACCAACAGACCCTGTGTAGAAATAGGTGAACCAACATTTCTTCTAAAAAGAACAACTAGTCCTTTTCTAGGTGGAACCTCAGGAACCTCTTTGGGACTATTATCATTTTCTTTTGTTTCTCAGGTCCCTCCAACAGGAAACCTTTTGAATAAAATCCATGATCCCCAACACCTTCAGCTCCCCTTTGAGTGAATGCCTGATGGAAACCCTTGGGTGTGTTTACAAGATAACACATTGTTTTCTCTGGTTTGGGAAAATGAGAATGACAGTGTGAAAAGGTTTTCACAAAGCTGTCTTTTTTTCTCATTTTAAAGGATAGTTTACTCTGAAAAGATATTTCTTTTTTTTATGTCAAAATAGTCCTTTAGGGGTTCCTGGGTGGCTCAGTGGGTTAAGTGTCTGCCTTCAGCCAAGGTCATTTTTCTGGGGTCCTGGGAGCCCCATATCTGGCTCCCTGCTCAAAAGGGAGTCTGCTTTTCCCTTCTTGTCTGCCCCATCCTCTGCTGGTGTTCTGTCTCTCTCTCTCTCAAATAAATAAAATAAAAAATTATGAAAATATATTCCTTTAATAAACTTATGGTAATGAAAGTTGAGAATAATATAAAGTACTCTTATGTCCCAGGATAAGATGCTGACATCCTTATGATGCTGTCCGTCCTTTAAATTTTTTACTACTTGGTACATTCTGCAAGTCTGGGGACTTCTGTCTAGAGAATAACCTAACGTAATTATGAGATTTTTTTGAAGGAAATACTAATAAAGGATACCAAAGGAACCATTAGAATTATTTTTCTGTGTGTTTGCTTCTAGTAGTTTAATTAAACTTAGCCATTGACAGTAATAGTTCTTGAATCCACTGTACACATCCAATACATAAAGTAAAGACACAACCTCTTTTTTCTTTTAAACATGATGTCTGCATCCTGTTTTCACACCTTTGCTTCAAGTATTCACCAAGTTAGAAATGCTATCCCCCATCTGTGCCTGCTGAAATCCACATGAACTGTAATGCCTAGCTTAAATACATTCTTTCTCATGAAACAGTCCCTAGTTGTTTCTACCTCTTCCTTCCAAAATCTTGGGATGTTTGACATAAACCTTTCTTATATTTACTTATTTCTTTTGAGGACAAGTATGATACTCTTAGGAAGCAGTAGGCAGTTGTATTGGTTTCCTAGGCAGCTGGAGCAAAAGTACCAAAAGCTGGGTGGATTAAGATAACAGAGTATATTGTCTCAGAGGTCTTGAGGCAGGAAGTTTGAGGTTATGGTGCTGGTGGAGCACACTTTCTCTGAAGGCACTAGGGAGGGAATTGCTCTGCACCACTCTCCTAGCTTCTGGTAGCCGGAGGCATAGCTTGACAGGTAGAGGCATCTCTAAAATACTCTGTCTTCACTTGGCATTCTCCCTGAGTGTTGTCACAGTCTTCCCTCCGAATGTCTCCCCTGGCCACGTTTCCCCATCTTACTATTTTTTTAAAGATATTTTATGTATGTATGTATGTATGTATGTATGTATGTATGTATGTATTTTGACAGAGAGAGAGGGAGCGGGCACACAAGTAAACAGAGAGGCAGGTCCCAATGTCCTCATTTCAACTTGATTGATCTTTGGCCAGTTTCCAAATAAGGTCACATTCTGACATGCTACACTTTCGGACTTCAGCATAGCTTTTTAGGCAGACATAGTTCATCCCATAAGTAGTTCAGAATGATTAGTGCAGGAGCCACTGGAGATGAGGTGGGAGAGTGAAACTAGGAACAGTCCATAAAGGTACTTTCTACCCAGTTAGGAATTTAGACTTGATCTGATTTGAAAGGACTTAAGTGCTTTCTTCTGGCTACTTAGGGTAGGTAGAAGAAAGATCCAACCCTTTGTCTGCTGGAGGCAATCGCCTTTTCCCAAGACTGTTCTTAATGATGGATTTATCAAAAGAAAGTGTGGGCTGAATTTAGAAAGAGAGGCTGGATGCGAAACAAAAGCAAAAATAATGAAATTTCTTAACACAAAAAGGATTAAAATAGAGTTTCATACTAATTCTAATAAAATTCAATCGAGTTTACAAGACTGTAAGTGGCAATACAACAATACATGGGTTACAGTTATTTATTTCTGCTAATAAGTGCTAACACTTTAGCAGCTGTGACATAGTAAATATTTATTTGGTTTCTGCCCTTGATTCCTGACACAGACCTCCTAAAACCCTTGTAATTTCCTAACTAATGGGAGTAATAGAAGTGTCTTATACAGAGCTCCTAACTCCCTGGAAATTTCCTGATGTCAAGAGCATCTTTTGTTCTAATGGGACAACTTATGGTAAGCTCCTGGATGGGGACTGGTCACTAAAAGGACCAAACCATGATTAGAAGCTTGACAATTCAGCCCCACTCCCTATCCACCAGGGAGGGTAGAAGGGCTGGAGATTGAATTAGTAATGGATCATGACTACATGATGAACCTTCATTAACTGGTAAATACAAGTATTTCCCTGAGTTCTGTGAATGTTTACACAAATTATTGAGTCTGAGGATGAAGTTGTGGGAAGCTTCAATTTAAAGCCACTAAGTTAGAAGTACAGGAGGCCTAGCACTTGTGATTGGCATCTAAAGTGAGGGGCATTCTTGTGCCCCTAACCTGAGGGGTCCATGTTAATTCTGGATAGCTGGTGTCAGAATTTAATTGAATCATGGGACACCGAGTTGGTATCTGGAGAGTTGGAGAATTGGTTGGTGTGGTAAAAATATAAATAAAACACACATTTGGTGTCAGAAATGTTGAGTAGAGATCAGTTTTCCTTTAGAAGCTTAGAACAACCACTATTTTATTCTGTCTCACCCCTGTGGGTCAGAAATTTGGACAGGCTCAGTTGGGTGATTCTTCTTTCTCTGTATGTTATCAACTAAGATTCCTGGGGGTATCCAGCTGGTACTTAGACTGGTCTGGCTTCTTCAGACTTTGGCCACTTGGGGAGAATGGATGAAAGGTTAGAACCAGCTGGATTGTCAGCTGTGACATACATAGTGGTCTCACCAGCACATGGTCTCAGTGTAGCTAGATTTCTTACACAATAGCTCAGGAACCCAGAACGAGTTTCCAGAAGCCTGAGGATGTTGCAGGCTTTCTTGCTATCAGCCTCAGAGGCTCAGGAGGTAACACTGCCAAGCAAGTTACTAAGATCACACTGCATTCAAGGGGAAGAGAATCAGACTCTGCCTCTAAGTGAGAGGAGCAGTAAAGATTGTGTATAGCTATCTTTAATCTACCATGGAAGAAATTAGTATTAGAATGACTGTCACTAAAAATCCTTGAGATATTTTGGGAGATGAGGATTAAATTTCTAACTTTATTTATCATTTGCTCAAACAAGTAAACATTTAAAAGTTAATCAAGTGCTTACCTGTATCATTATAGTATTGTGCACTGATGAGGGGTATAAATAAAGCTAAGCGTAGGTACTGGAAAACATTACAGCTAAAAATTGTACTAATTTAGAATTGAGAATACTTACTGAGTTAAGCCATCTGCTGAATGTCTAAAACATTTCCTATTACTATTTCCCACAATATCATATAAACTATTATAATAGTATAACATGGGAATCATCAAAAGAATACCATCCATTTAGACAAGTGATCAACGTTTTAAATGTGCATAGACGGGGTGCCTGGGTGGCTCAGTGGGTTAAAGCCTCTGCCTGTGGCTCAGGTCATGATCCCAGGGTCTTGGGATCGAGCCCCGCATTGGGCTCTCTGCTCAGCAGGGAGCCTGCTTCCTCATCTCTCTCTGCCTACCTCTCTGCCTGCTTGTGATCTCTGTCTGTCAAATAAATAAATTAAAAAAAAAATAAATGTGCATAGACATATTTCAATCAGTATTTCATTGTATTCCTTGGAAATATAGCCAATTTAAGGAAGAAAACAGGGTGCCTGGGTGGCTCAGTGGGTTAAGCCACTGCCTTCGGCTCAGGTCATGATCTCAGGGTCCTGGGATCGAGTCCCGCGTCGGGCTCTCTGCTTAGCGGGGAGCCTGCTTCCTCCTCTCTCTCTGCCTGCCTCTCTGCCTACTTGTGATCTCTGTCAAATAAATAAATAAAATCTTTAAAAAAAAAAAAAAGAAAGAAAACAAATTTGGAGATGTTGCCATATGAGTTGGGACAAAGACTAGGTCTATGGGGGAGTATTTAAAAACCCAACCCTTGGATACTCTGCTATTTTCCTGGTTTTATGCAGTTCCATAAAACACAAATAGCAGCCTTATTGTTGCTCTTCTGTTGTTTTACAAGCTTAATGTTGGCAGCCAAGGTTATGGTGCAGTCAGCACTTTCAGACTGGGATGCACAAAAACATTAGACCCGAGAAGAGAGACTCAGCCCCACTGATATCCTGTAGTGTTGTTCCGGGAAATGCCATGCTGGTGATTATAAAGGATGAAGTCATATATTTCTACCACCACATCCTACCATTATGGTAATTCTAAGTGTAGTGAGCTGTGGAATCAATGGATGAGAAAAAAAAAATAACTTTTCTCCAAAAAAACCAACAACAACAACAAAAATAAAACCAAAAATGTTTGGCAATCTTTTGTTTAATAACATAACTTTATAAAATATCGTACATTGTGATTTTGGAAGAACAAAGAACATAGGAATGGTGGAAGTGTATTAGTTTTTAATTAAGGATCTCTGAATATATAGAAAGGTATTATTAGTATTGTTATCATCATCATTTTGTATGAAGTTATGGTCTCAAGGACTCAAGGTTAAAAGCAACCTCAACAGTTAGTTAAGACAACAATTAGTCTGTGGCCTATCTTACTCTTTTTCGCTAATTGCAGTACCATGAACTGCATCTCTACCAACATGTACTCTTCTGCTAGGGAGAGACTATTATTTTCTCGTTTTTTTTCTTATCACTAAAACCACAAAATTAGAATTAAAAGGTAAAGTTGTGACTTCTCTGACATACATTCCCACTAGTGGAGTCAATATTTTCCCAGTGCTAAGTTCAATAAGAGGATGTATTTGCCTTATCATGGTATGATTTTTAATTTTGGTCCATTTGACAGCATCAAGTCCGTAAACAAATAGGTCTCTCACTTTTTCCCCCAGGTTCATGATAAAAATAATGTACACATTCATTCATTCAGTACCGTGTTTCCAGTCAGTCAGTATCTGTAAGGCATTATGCTCATGCAGGGGTTCAAAAGGGAAGAATATCTGTGACAGGGTTTTACCATAAAGTTAAAGAGGAAGATACATGTGTGCAAATATCATAAGTGTCAATTCTTTGAATTTTCTCAAGTGAGACTTTGTAAGGTTTTTCATCTTAAGCTATAATATCGATCATTTCACCTAGTCTTTTACTGTGTTGTTATATAATACATTTGGCTCATCATATTGAGATTGCCATATATCCTCAATTTTGGGTCTCTGAATGTGATCATAGACTCCGTAGAGAATATTCCTTTTCACTTTAAAACTTCATTGTAGGGGCTCCTGGGTGGCTCAGTCCTTGAGCGTCTGCTTTCAGCTTAGGTCATGATCCTAGGGTCCTGGGATTGAGCCCCCCACTGGGCTCCCTGCTCTTCAGGAAGCCTGCTTTTCCATCTCCCACTCCCCCCACTTGTGTTCCCTCTCTCCCTGTCTCTCTCTCTCTGTCAAATAAATAAAAAAATCTTTGAAAAAATAAATAAAACTTCATTGTATTTCTATCAAGGATAAAAATATTTGCAATGCAAGTTACTGGACACCTATAATGAGAATGTGTGTTTTATCTATACTGAATTTCAGACCTTATGCTGAATTGGGATTTGACACATAAACTATTATGAATTAAGGGAATCTATGTAATTAGGAGTTTTAAGTGGTTAGATAGTACTGCATCTGAAAACCTGCTGTGCAGAGATACTTAGTGGTGTTGTGAAGAAATACTAGTGCCCCAATGGGAGGAATCAATTTTTATTCTGACTCTTAGGCAAAAAAGAGAACAAATGTAATGCTCCCCTTTGCTTCAGCATAAGGGACCTCACATCAGGGTACAGACTGCTGTCACATAAGAGAGCAGGGTTGTAGACAGAGAGCCACAGGGCAGAGCAAGCAGACAGAAATGTCTCTTTTGGTGACAAGTACAACAGCTGCCAGCATTTTGCTCAGCATCCTAGAGAGAAGCAAAATCTTACAGAATCATTTACTAATATGGAACAGAAAGTAAATTCTGAGAAATTTTGTTCACAGAAACAGATAATCCTTGCATGGTCAAGAGGCCCTGATGCGAGGCTGATGCAGGTTAAGCACAGATTCCCCTGAACAGAACAGTATGGGTCTTGGAAGATTAGAAGCTGGATGAGGAGAAATGTAAATCTTAACTACAGCTACATTTTCTTTTTTTTTTTAAGATTTTATTTATTTATTTGACAGACAGAGATCACAAGTAGGCAGAGAGAGAGAGAGAGGGAGAAGCAGGCTCCCCGCTGAGCAGAGAGCCAGATGTGGGGCTCGATCTCAGGACCCTGAGATCATGACCTGAGCTGAAGGCAGAGGCTTAACCCACTGAGCCACCAAAGTACCCCTACAGTTACATTTTATTAGTCATAATTTTCATGATTTCTTTAGTATAGAGAAAAGAAAAATTGTCTTCAGACCCTAGGGTAAAGAACACACACTCACACTGACTGCATTGTATTCAATAGAATTCAGGGGATAAAGGCACCATTTCCCAGGAGACTTTCCTTTGGTCCCAGGGTCGCTTGTTGGGATGGTTTTGGGGAGGCACTGGAGCATGACAGTGAAGTCACAAAAATGGTGGAGATACTTTGATTTATGTGATGTGACTCCTCTCAAGAGAACCAAGTGAGTCTTCAGTAGAGTGAATTAACAAGATCCTTCTCTCCAACAGATGTGTTTTATGGAAATCAGAACAGTGGAAATGAAGCAGCAGATGCAGAAGTAGAAAATTGTAATTTTTTAGAGACTAACATAAGAATTTAGAGAAAGTATGGGGAAGGCTTTGAATTTAAGGGTAGAAGACTCAGCTAAATATCCATGGATGTCTCATTCTCAAGTTCTGGTTCCACCCTTCTCAATAAATCTCTAACTGTCTGCATAATATCTGAATTAAAGAACCTACCAGATTAGGTGTGTTCAAGAAATTAGACTTTGAAGATTCTAGAGCTCAGAGTAAGTCAGACCAGCTGAGTAAAAACCTTTCCAGTTTTCTCTTTTAAAAATATCTGATTCTGCTACATTTTACATCATCATTTTAAATTGCAAGACACCTACATGTATGCCCAGACTTGCAAAAAATATAATTATGTAGCGAGACTTAGCATTTATTCCAAACCTGGGGGTGTTTCATCTTGCACTATTTTGGTAGTATTGCCTTGCAGAGTTGAATTCTGGGTTTGCAGTTTTTTCTCCTCATTTCTGTACCTTAATCTATCTTACAGGATATTTCTACTCAGCCTTCTTTTATTTTCTTGTGCAGAGGAACACAGCAAAAACAGCAATATAATGTATGGGTAAATTAAGTATTTCAGTAAACGTGTTCATAGCCTACCAATGGCAGACACTAAGCTTGTCCAAACACTCACGCATAGTCTTCAGGCCACCAGGGATATTAAACAAAGCCCATCTTCAGGTGCTTTGAGTCTTCAAGACATAGTGTTACCTGTCATAGGTACTCAGTACATGTGCAGACACTGATTTGTGTTGGATTATATGGGACACTCCCTAATTATTTTCCATAAAGATGACTCAGTATGAGTTTCAATAAGTGTGATTTAATAGAAAGATGTTAGACTTTCATATGAATTATTCTGAACACTAAAAGTATAAGTTCGTTTTCTTGTGTCAGAGCCCATGTTCCTCCCCTCAGGACACACAGAGGTGGGCTGAGGACTTGGCATTGCAAGGGTCTGCTTCTTTGCACATGAGAATCATTCTTCAAACTGGGAACCATGAGAGTTTGTTTCCCATCTGCTGAAACTAATGTGGTTTGTAGAAATTGTTGTGTATAAGCGTTTCTAGTTGTTTTTTGTTTGTTTTCTTAGTAGGAAGTTTGGTTCAGGGAGTATATTATATGTAAAAACTATTGAACCAGATAGTATCAGGTATTTACCTTAAAGAAGCAAAGTCTGATATTTTTTGAAAAAAATAATTTGTGCAAGTTCACCTAACCTGAGCTGGTTAAAAGAGCCTTCATGACTGACGAATGGTTGGATCAGATGACAAGCATGTTGGTGCTACACAGCTGAGCCTCTGATACCTGGGCCCCCACAGAACACAGTACCTGGTTACCAAGTGAGGCAGTAGTTCCTGTGCTGTGTTATGAACAGCAAGGTGTGAATCATCTATGGCTAGGAACTAATAATAAAATAATTGGGTACTATCCATTACAGAGATGCTTTTGAGTGAAAGACAACCTGCTAATGACCGAAAATTTGAACTAGGCTGTGTTAAAGACAAAAGTGGAAAATTCTGGAGGGATGTAACTGCCTTACGACTTTTACTACCTCCAGAGATACTTCTATATGCTCTGAATTTTGGCTCAGAAAAATTGGTTGGAAGTTGGGCCTGTGCATAGAGTCGTATCTGGAATTGTGCTGCAGATCATACCATCCACACAGAATACAGTGTATTTTAGAATTCATAGAATACCATTCGGAGCTTCTTAGTTTGGTAGCACAGGGAATTAGTGTAGCTGGTTCATGCCAGAGGCCTTGCCACTGCTAATACAGCAATGTCAGATGCTAGAACACTGTTGTTTTTTGTGCTTGCTTTCTGTGAGAGTTGAAAGTATAAGATAGACCTGTGCTATCCACTATAATAGCCACTGGCCACATGTGGCTGGTGAGCACTTGAAATGTGTCTAGGCCTATTAAGATGTACTGTGTGAAATGCCTACCAGATTTTAAAGATCTGGTATGAAACAAAGGATGTAAAATATCTCATTAATAATTTTATTGTATGTTAAAATGATAATATTTTGATTATATTGAGTTAAATAAAATATTAAGATTAACTTCATCTTTTTTTTTTACTCTTAGAAAATCTAAAATTGCATATGTGGTTCACATTTGAGGCTCACATATTTCTAACAGACAAAGATGCTGTAGACAAATGGTTGTGGTAGAATAATGAGAAGAAAATAGATGAGAGAATAGCACTAATAATTTTGGTTGTCAGATTTTATATTTTTAAGGGTTAAAGATTTTGAAGGTACTACTAAGTACAAATAATGAGAAAAGTAAGCTATAATTGAAAGAATGCCGGTAGAAACTAAATTCTACAATATTGATTTATTACATATGGCTAACAAAGTATTGAGCTATTATAAATGCATTTTTTGTTGTTAAATTGGGAGAAAATGTAAGATTTTAGTAAGGATAAATATGAACTAAATTAAGGAAAGTAAAAAGTATGCAATTTAGGTATACAGTTGGATGATGTGATGGAGGAAGTTAAGGTTTTCATTTGTCCCACTTTTAAGACATTTCAGCCTTTTAAAAATACATGATCATGAAATAAATAATAAAGTAACAATCATTGATTCACAAAAATTATGATGTCATTACTTCATTTAAGGCATCTTCTCTCTGTCAAAAACCAAATTCTGTCCACCAAGAAAAAAAGAGAAAGAGAAGTTTATTGCAAAGCTTTCAGTCTGTAAGATAGGAAACTCAGGTCTACAGGAGCAGTTACTTCTGCGTTGCTTATAGACTAAAGAGTTTTTATGGGGCAAATATGGAAATTATTTGGCTTTTTCAGCAGTTTGGTTGCTACTGGTCTTCTTTCTTATTTGGATCAGAGCAGCTGTATGAGGGGAACAAGGAAGCCCAGAGATGGCAAGAACAGACTTGGCATTTGGGCATTGGTTGGCACTCCCTGCTGATTTATGAGAAGAGCTGTAAATTCCTGCAGCTAACATTAGATAAGGTCAAGTTTCATTTTCTTTCATGAATCTGCACTGGCCAGTTCTACTATATCCCCAACATGTGTGCCTCCATTTTATTTGTTTGGTTTTTTTTTTGTCTCTGAAATGACTCCTTCATTTTATTTTAATTTAATTTAATTTTATTTTATGTTTTCTTTTTTTTTTAAGATTTTATGAATATATTTGACAGAGCACAAGCAGGGTAAGCAGCAGGCAGGGGAAGAGGGAGAAGCAGACTTCCTGCTGAGCAAGGAGCCGGACATGGGTCTTGATCCCAGGACTCTGAGATCATGACCTGAGCCAAAGGCAGATGCTTCACTGACTGAGCCACCCAGGTGTCCCTGAAATGACTCCTTTAAAGAGAGATCTTCCTGTTCTTTAAGCCACTAATATCATCATGGGGACTCTACCTTCATTACCTCATCTAACTCTAATTATCTCCTAAAGGCATCTTCAAATATCATCATATTGGGAGTTAGGGCTTCATTCAAATTTGGAGGGTATAAAAAACATCCAGCCCATAACACCTGAAATACTTCTTTTAATCCCCATGAGGATTAAACCTATGAGGTAAATATTATTTTTTGAGGTAAATATTTTGATCCATTCACAGATGAGGAAACTAAACATTGGGAGGCTATGTATTATATTCAAGTCCATATGACTAGTGAGTGGCAGGACATGAATTCAAATCCAGACAGTTTGGACTTACAGCCTGGGCTCTTAACCACTATGTTATGTCATCTCACTATGTTGAAAAGGAATTATAAGTCGACAACATAGCATGTTCAACAGTCCGGGCTCCTGATGTATGTCTATCAGAGACCTCCCCAGTAAACAGAACTTGCTGCATACTCTTCATTCAACCCAAGACATGGAGGAGACACTTAGGAGAAAAGGTTTAAATTCTATATTCCTTAGCTACCCAAATGTTACAGTTTCAGTTGGGAATCATATAGATAAAAGGAGAATGTAGAGACTCCTCCCATAATAAAATCTTAAAACACATTAAAATTTATTTTTCCATGTGTCTGACATGTATTTGCCTTTCATTTGGAGACATCATTATTACTCTTAGTCTAGCTCTGAGTTCTCTTCTTCTCATTATTCTGGCATCAACATCATCAGAATGAAGGATAATTGAAGAGATAAAAATATGGAATAGTTTATATGATGAAATGTACTGATTTTTAATATAAATTATACAACCTGCATGAGATAAATTTAGAGATTTCAGATTAGAATGTTTTATATCTTTTAGGAGGAAGTTTATTATATTATTCATTCACTGATAAATATTTTTGGGGTTTGACTATGTAGTCATTATTATTTAGGCATTATGTAGGTGCCAGAAGTGTTTAGTACAAATGAAAGTTCATATTTTGTTGGAAGTAGGGCAGGGGATACAGACAACACACAAGTCAGTAAAAAACACAGAAAAATAGGATAAGTCAAAAGTCCTGCACAAAGAATCAAGCTGGATGTGAGTATGAATTCCTGGCAGCTGCTTTAGAGTAGGTGATTAGGGGAGCTCTCTGTAGTAGTGACAAGAAGCTGAGATCTGCCTGACAAGAAGGATCAGTCAGCAGAGAAGCAGAAGACCTAAGTGTCCTGAGCAGCAAGTGTTGTGAAGGCCCTGGGGAGCCTAACTGGTGTGTTCTAGAGCAGAAAGAATGCTCTCCTTGTCTTGGTCATTAGTGGCAGAGAAGCAGCCAGTTGAGATGAGTCCAGAGAGGCAGGCAGGAGACAGGAGACCATTCACGTTGAGCTTTGTATGGTAGACTTTGGATTTTTCTTCCAGTGTGATGTGGAACCACACTGCAGGAGAGGGTGATATGACCTGGTGTGCACTTGAGAAGAGGGGTGCAGTCTGAAATTGTCACCCTTTTACCATTCCTTTAGTCTTTCTCCGTGGTCACTCTGAGCTCCAAACATCAGTCTTTTGTCCAGTCTCAGCAGAAGGAACACAGAAGCCCAAGGAAATGGGAGGGCATTTGCCAGCTAATGCATGCACTGTTTAACCAGGTTCTTCCAAAAACATCACCTAAAAACTTCTTGCTGTTCATTAGCCAGGGCTGTGTATGTGGCCAACACTGCTTGCAAGGAAGACTATTTTTGAGTTCTGGGCTGTACACACCACTTCCTCCCTTGAGACGCTGGTCAGTTGTTCATCATTTGAAATTTTTGTCTTCTTGTCTACATAATAATAATAACAATGATAAAGGCAAAAATGATAGTCAATTCCTTATGGTGAAATTGAAGGGTTAAAGGAGGTGATGCAAGGAGAACATTTCACACAACGAAAGCTCAGAACATAGTTTAGTAAATGCCCTGTATTAGATGTAAGCTCCATGAGGGTAGGAATCAGGTCTGTCTTGCAGGTGTTCAGTAAACACTTGTTTAATGCTGATAAATAAATGCAGGAGGTAAACTCTCATGGCCTGTAGAGGGTGTGACTGTGGTTGCACTGCAGTCACCAGAGTGTATATGTTTGTGTTAAAAATAAATACGTGAGGGGAAAAAACACCCAGCAGAGTGTTTTACAAACATGTAATTAACTGAGCCCAGATTAGGTTTTCATTGCATTCTCTGGATTTTTGGAAGAAATTTCATTGCTGGTAATGTTGACCCTGGAGTATTGCCAAGATTCAAAGATAGCAATTTGTTTCAAATGATGTCCAGTGAAGACAGGATAATGCAAAAGAGGAAAGAATTTAACTGTTAAAATTCAAGGATTCTTAGTGCAAAAACAAAACAGAACAAAAACCTGACAACAAAAAAAACCCCAAAACCAAAAAAAAAAAAAAAAAAAAACAAAAAAAAAAAAAAACCCCAAAACAAAAAAAAAAAAAAAAAAAAGCTATATGCAATTTTAGATTTTTCACTCTAGGGGGAAAATTTACAATTAACTGAGAAAAAAAACAAACAAAACAAAACAAAACAAAAAACCTTGACCATTGTCCTTTTTGACCTGAATTTTATTGCAAAGTATTAGACTTCAGTAGCCCTTAAATTTATTAACCCATATTTATGAGGCTTTAATGTTTTTTTTCCCTGTTTTAAGTAGCTATGTAGAAAGGGCTACTGGCCTTTTGCTAGCTTTTCTTCATATAAGTCAAAATATAAAGCCCTATTATTTTTCTGGTCTCACTATTTTTTTTCCAAGTTTCATGTTATTACATATTCAGTTGACACAAGCAAAAATGATAGTCACTGGCCAATTTTGAAACAGTTAACTTTCTAAAGCCCCATTAATATGGGTTTCTGAAGCAGAGGAGCAAAGGTGTAACCATTCCCACCTTTGTGGTAGAAGTCGTAAAGTAAGTCAAGAACTCATGAAGAAGCTTGTGAAGGTCATGCAAATAAATTTAGATACTACTTGTTGACCATGGGGAGCTGTTGAAGGGTTTTGAGCAGAGGAAAAACGTGTTCAAGTTTTGAGGTTAGAAATACAATTCTGTCTGCAGGAGAAGGGGTAGTGGATTGAGGAAGTCACATGATATGATGCAGGCAGAGACAACAAAGTGGAATATGGAACTGGCTGAGAATGGTGCCCATCTGACTTAGGGCACCAACAGTGTAGACGCTTGCAAGCAAATCAGTTTCAATTATATCTGACAATAGAATCAACTGTGCTGAACAGAAAATAAGAAAGAGGAGGACACAGGGAGGGCTCCAGTTTCTGCAGAGGTCAATCAGATGGTGCCATTCATCTAAATAACGAAGACTGGATTAAGTCTGGGGAGAAGACGACCAAGTTTTACACATACAGGATGCCTACTGATGTCCAATAAGAAGTCGAATATAGTGTTTTAACATTTAGAAGAGAGGTTTAGAACATTTAGAAGAGAAGAGAGGTGATCTAAAATCTATGGGAGCAGAAGATTACTCAGAGTAAGTTGGAAAGAGTCCAGAAGAACCAGCTTTGTGGAACAGTGGCCCATGAACAAGACTTGCCAGTTCAGGGGGAAAGGAAAGGACTTTAGAAAGGGAAATCTGGCCTATCAGCTATCCCAAAGAACTTGGGCTTTATCTTGCAATTAATGGGAAACCACAGAGAGGCTGTTAATGGGAAGTGATAGGGTACCATTGTGCTGTGGCAGTTATGAAGGATGGAATGTGGGGGGTCTGGTTGGAAGCGGGAGACTAATTAGGAAACTCTTACAATCATTTGCTGAGAGATAATGAGAGTGTTTAATAAGATAGCAGTGGTGGGAAAGGATGTGAGGAGAGTGGAGATATATTTGGAATTATTCGAATATGAGGGCAGAATGGAAGTCATCAGGCAAGGTGATGCCCAGTGTTCTTACTTGGGCAACTGAATGAAAACATCGTAACATTAATGACCTGGAAAGATAATGGAGGAAGGAAAAGAAAGAAAGAGATAGGGACAATAGGCCCAAATAATTAGGAAGAAACTTGGAACAAAAGTAGTGTGGGGAGCACCAAGACTGTAGAGTTTCAAGAAATGGTCAGTGGTGCTAAATGCTCTTAGTGGCCAAGTAAATTAAGAACTAAGAATTTTCCCTCTGATTTAACGACCAGAACAATTTCTGGGTGAGCGCGGTTTTGGTAGGGTGGTGTGGACAGAAACCAGACTGGTGTGGGAGGAGGGCAAAAGGAGGAAGTGGTAATAGTCTAGACGCCTTCTTCAAGAAGCTCAGAAAATAATAAAAGTGAGTGAAAGACAGAAAATGAGGCTATGGAATAAATCTAGTTTTTCTATTTTCTTGACTGGGTGATAAGTTATATATTTGTGAATCTATCTTCTTCTGTAGATTAAATTAAATCATTTTATATAACAATGTGAGCAATTTTACATAATAAAAAGTGAGACATAAAATATTATTAAGTACCATCATTTATTATACAGGGAATACTTTTCGAGAATATAAGGAGATTATGAAAACAATAATCTTAATACCAAACAATAATTATAGTATTGTTTTACTTGTTAGGTTATATCAGTCAAGTATTATTGTGTCAAAAAAATCTTTTTAAGAATAAAATCCTGCTTATGAAGAGGAAGGCCTCCCCCACTGCTTGTATTTTCCATATGTTATTTATTTTTTAGCAATAGGATAATTATTTCCAGATTCCTATTTAACCTCTGGAGTCCTCTGGAATGTTTACTTTACTTGGACTTTTGTCTTATTGTTGTGGTGCTAAGTATTTCTTTAGAGTGGCATTTTGGATACCGAGGATTAACATTCATGAAGCAGGAGAGCCCTCTCATCAAGAAAACCAAATCCCTAACAACTTCATGGCTTAATAAAACAAAAAATGTCTTCCCCTTGTTTAAAAACAGGGAATATCAGCTATGCCAGAATTAATCATGTTCTTCATATTTCTGTTCTTAACTGTTTTCCAGATGCTTTGCTTATTCATTCATTCATTACATTAATTCTCATTTTGTATCTACACATACTATGTGTTCAATACTGAAGGATACATCAAACAACATATATAAAAATCTCTTCCCTTTGCAGCTTCCAGAATTTCTTGATCACAAAGTAGATCCCTAACTCTGGGTCCTACTTGAATGCCCTGTACCGTGCTTCCCACTCATATGGGAATCCTCCATTCCCTCATCTCCATCCTCCCACACTGGACCGTGGCTCCCTTTCCATGTGTGGATACTGTCATCTGTGTGACTCACTTGGAGGTGAAAGGCTTTATTAACCTGGCCATGTTAGGAGTGCCCATGGAGCCTCAAGGCTATGCCTGCCTGCGGGAGGGTTGCAGTAATTCCTGGGGTTAGGCAAGGAGGATGTCTGTGTGTTTGTGGTCTGACCCAACTTGAAGTTTTCTCCGTTTTCTCTTCATCTGCTCCAAAAACTTCAGTGGAAAAGACTGGAGATTGCTCTTTCATGCCTCTCACTGGGGATCATTGTATCTATTCCCTCCTGGCAACTGGCAGAATCGTACTTTCAAAAGATGGGTTTTTTTTTTGCCATTTCTGCAGTTTTTTAAGGTTTAGAAGAGGGAGGAAGGGGAAGAACCAGGAGACAGAGGAGAAAACACCAAGTAAGGCAAGGGTTGAAACAAGAGAAACAGGTCTGTCTTACTCCTCTGACTGCACTGGGAGGGTTCCCTCGGTCCCCTCCAACTGCTCCTGTCCACCTCCATGCCCCCTCCCTTCTGACTAAGTTGTAGTACTTATTATGCATACCTTGCCCTGCAAGAACAATACATTGTTCTGGATACAGAACATGGACACAGAATTTTTCTGAAGGGCAAGAGAAAGGAAGGAAGAGAAAGAGGGAAGAAGGAGGAAAAGAGAAAGCTTAGGTATTTTTTTAAAACTCTCACATAAAGCTTGAATTGTGCCCTTGAAATTTCACAATGTAGAATTATTTGTTAAGATCGAAGACTGTGAAGTCAGAAAGATCCAGAATCAAGTTCAGTCTTTGCCACTTAACCACATTTCTGCCCTTGAGGAAAACACCTTATCTTTCCAACCTTATCATCAGTTAAATATATACGTAATTGTAATAGTTCAAATTTTTTGGATGAAATTGACAGGAAGACAGACCTAACTGGTTTACTCAAGAAAGGCACATTTCTTGGCTCCTAGAACTGGAACACAGGAAAGAAAAGTTAGCATCAGGAAGGACAGACAGGATCCAAGGACTGGATCCTCCTCAGGGTTGTCAGTTCATTTTCTGTGTTTTGTATGTTGGCTTTGTTTTCTCTGACTGTGGCTGGACTTTCCCCGTGAGAAAGGGAACAGGACACTGACATCCTTAGATTTGCAACCATCAGCTCCAACACCAGAAGAGGTTCTTCTGCCTATTGGATGCAGCCAGGAAAAAAACCTGGAGACGAGTGCAGATTTTGGCTGCTTTGGGCCCCTTATTCATTCCTATGTTAACCCTAAGGCCAAAAGTATGGACATCACGTTCATATTGTACATTGTCTGTTGTGGCCATTGTGAGAGTGTCAGCTGTGGAGGCTTGTCAGGCAAATTGAGACAATATAGCTACCTACCTCAGTTTCCACAAGGATTAAGGATGATTATAAAAGTGCAGCCAGTATATTTTAAAAAATGGGACTCAACAGAGAGCAATCATAGAGCAACTCTGTTCATTTTCCCAGTGCCCTTGAACTTCCTCTTGGTCCAGTTTTTCTATTTTCTCTGTACTTGGATTACATTTAGGTTGGACAGTTTCTCCAGCTTATTTTAATCATAAGAAAAATCTCATTTTGGTAATTAAAAATGCACATTCTAGCATAATGTCACATGTAAGTCCAAACTTGGGGCAAACCTAAAGACTATTCACCAATCTCCCAAGATGTATAGGTGGTCTGTTTTCTCTTTCTCAGATTTCTTCTTCTCGCCTACTAGCTATTTATCTTAGTCCAGTCAAGGCTGTTATAACAAAAATACCATAGTCTGCGTGGCTTGAACCATAGACATTTGTTTCTCACAGTTCTGAGGACAGTAAGTCTGAGATCAAGGTACTGACAGATCCGGTGTCTGATGAGGGCCAGCTTCTGGGTTCATAGGCATTGCCTTCTTACTGTGTCCTCACATGTCAGAAGGGATGAGAGAGCTTTCTGGGGTCTTTTTTATGAGAGCACTTCTCCCATTCTTGTGGGGGAGAGGGACAGTTGAGTCAAATGACCTAATCACTTGCAAGGGCCCCACGTCCTAAGAGCATCCATGAGCTTCACAATGGGGTTGGGATTTCCACGTGAATTTTGGAGGCACACACACATTCCGATTCCATGGTTTCTACTCTCTGAATTGTACCCCAGGGGGATGGGGATTGAGGCAGAGGGGCCGCGTGGCTGGCGCTCTTGTGATGTGGCTAGTCACATGAGGGAGCACCATGCAGTGCCATGTCGAGGGCTTGCAAGGGGTGAAAACCTAGCTTCTCATAAGACGTTTTGCACAGTTATTAGACGTCCTCTGCAGGAAGCTTCCAGCTGCAGTACTGTTGATTCAGGGAGTGCCTTCTCGGGCTGCTTAGTCATCTTCACATTTCATCCCAGCCGTTGCCCTTCTGATGAAGCACTCGACTCCTCCCAGTGGCCTTCTCCAGTGAGGTCCCTTTCCCGAAGGTCATCTGTGAAAGGGCAGTTTCCCTCACTGCAGCCCTGTATTTCTCTTGGTTTGGCAGCTTTGGGCCATCTCGCCAGTCTACATACCCTGGCCTCCAGGGGCAAATATGCGAAGTGACATGGTAGACCCTTCTCCGATGACTGAAGGAGAGGAAGGATCCCCTGTGTCTCCTGGTGGGGGGAGGGCAGTGAGGCCTGAGGAAACAGAGGTAGCACAGAGCTCCCCTGGGTTGGGCGCTATGGGAGATGGGGTGGTGGGTGATCCAGCTGGGACAGAGCAGCTTGCAGCCCCTCTTACTCTGCACTGAGAGCATCTTGCTCTTGGATATGAGAACACTTGCTGTCTGTTGTATTGTTCCCACCCTTGAGAGCTTCTGGCTAAACATCCTTTTGTATGTGCAGTGCTCAGGACAGGACCAGGCGGCCCAACCAGCGAGCTCCTCTTTACGTCCTGTGCCCTGACCACCTCTGTGGCTTCATCCCTGGCCTGCCCTTGTCAGGAAAGTACCTGGTGTTTCATGAACGCTACGTATGTGGTCATTGTCCACATTTTATCACTGTTACCATTGTGACTGCCCAGAGACTAAAAGGTGGCATTGTCTAATGTGGCACACATGACCACTTGTGGACTCTTGGAGAGGTTCTTTCAGGGCCTCAGTGATTTGTTTTCTCCCGGTAGTGTTCCAGGCGCCCAGGCTGACCCAGGGCAGCAGACAGAACTGAATCTGAGTCCAGCAACACAACTGTCACTGGGGACTTTATACCAATTACTCCCCTGGGAGTTTTCAGTTTCCTTGATTCTAAAGTGAGGGTAGTAGAAAACCTTCTCATTGGCTGTTAGAAAATTAAAGGAGATAGAGTACATGTTTGGTGTGTGATTTGTGTTCCATAAAGGATGGCCTTGGTTTCTGTGACTGAATCCTTGGGTTCTTTTGTGCCTTTCTGCCCTGTGGATGCTGCTTCTTCTGGTTGAAATGGTATGCTCGCCTTCCCCAGTCAGGAGCATTTTAGCTCTCTTACAGACACACCTGAGCATGGTCTTGTTTGTCTCTTCTGTACTTACACAGAGCTTTTTACATACCTCTGTTGTAGCTTTCATTTCACATACTCTATGTTATTCATAAATTTAGGAGCTTTCTCAGCAGAGGAACTGATTTCTTTATTTTCTGTAATGTCAGATGGCAACACATGAGCATTTAATAAGGTTTGTAGAAGAAAGAAAGGCAGACTATATATAAAATATAAATATATGCAAAGTACTTTTAAATTTCTAAATCTTGAGTTACATATATAGCAATGACCTGTGCCCTCTTTCCATCCCTGCTCACTGTTAACTCTCACAGCACTGCTTTTATGTATCTTCTGGAACCTAATCATCTATCTTTGTTAATACATTTTTGTATAATTTCCTGCCTTCAAGTTACTATACTATATTTTGAGGACAGCTTCTCTATTTTATTCCTATTTTTAATAGACTGCAATATGAACTTCATAAGTGTTTTTTTAAAGATTTTATTCATTTATTTGGGAGAGAGAGAGCATGAGCAGGGGGAGGAGCAGAGGGACAGACAGACTCCCTGTTCAGTGTGAAGCCCAGTGCTGGGCTCAATCCCAGGACCCTGAGATCATGACCTGACACTAAACCTACTGAGCCACCAAGGCACCCCATAAATATCTTTCTAGTAAAGATGTGTATAAAATATACATTTGGACACCATTTATTGCCAAATCTTTAGCAAATTAGTAATGATTTATAATAGATATCTTGCAGATAATTTTTCCTTTAACATACATGGAATGGGCATCAGCTTATACTTTTTTTGTGAGAACAAATACATTACATGTGGAAAAGTACTTACATAACTGTTCCCACTTCAGAAATGTGTACAAGGAATGGAGGGGTTAGCTGAGTTGTTCAAAATAAATTAGGTGGGTCATCAGCTCATAGCAAGGAGCCCAACTGACTGTTTTTTCTCATAGCTGATAAATTCAATTATAAGGATGAGGTTTAAGACCCCTGCAAACAGGCCACTTATATTTTTTGTTATGCTTTGCACAATTTAACATCTCTCATCATTTTTACTTCACTCATTTTCATGGATCATTTGTAACTTATTTTTATGACACAGTTATGTATGAATCAAAATTCAGTTTTAAATCTGTGTTCTGTTTGTATGTTTTGGGGCAAGTTACTCTCTGTCTCATCTTCTCATCTATATGAATAAGAGAACGTTTGTTGATTTAGCCCAGTTCTTCTCAGACTTACCTGACTGTGTTACCTGCTATCTTCAAATCATATATCAACCCTCCATGAGGCTAGCTTCTGGAGAATATACCAGTGGAGCATTTGAGAACATCAAACTAGAAGATTAAGTCAATGAAGCAAGAGTAAGAAGTATAACTATGGGAGTGACACATAAAGTGGCTATTGTTCATAGACAATCTGAACCTCTAAATTATCGAAAGAGAATGAAGCTCTTTTAAGAGCTAAGTGATGTTGCTACCTGAAAGGCAAATATATAAAACTTTTGCTCTTAAGTGTTTACTTAAAGATTTATTTATTTATTTTAGAGAGAGCACAAGAAAGAGTGTGGGGTTGGGGGAGCAGGTAAGGGCAGAGGGAGAGAGATGGAGAATCCCAGACTTCCTGCTGAGCCCAAAGCCAGACACTGGGGCTCAGTCTCACAATCCTGAGATCATGACTTGAGCTGAAATCCGGAGCCAGCTGCTTAACTAATTGAGCCACCCAGGTGTCCCCTTTTCTTAAGTATTTAGAAAGTAGGATAGAAATATGATATTTATAATAGTAACATAGCTATAAATATTTGGAAATAAGCATAGGAAAAAATGCATGGGGGGGGTCAATGTGAGGAGTTTGTGCTGAGAGGCATCACAGAGGAAATGAATAAATAGAAAATGTGATCCTGGCAGAAGAATGATACTATTAAATAATATCAAACCTTGCAAATTTATGGATTTAATGTCATTTCCATCAGGTTTCAAATGCTTTTCTTATAGGAAACTTTGACGAAAAAAAAACATTACTATTTACCAAATCCTTTTTATGTGCCATTCACATACATTTAAGCATTTTACATATGCCAACCCTCATAATAGCCCTTTGAGGAAGTACTATTATTGTGACCTTCTTAAAGATAAAGAAACTGAGACACAGAAATTATGCAACGTGTTCCAGATGATATAATCAATAAGTAGGGCTGCCAAGAGTCAAGCCCATCAGGCTGGCTTTCCATAGACTGATCTTCATTTTGCCCACAGTGGCACACTGGATAAAAGTTCTACAGTATTGTTAAAGGAGTAAGAAGGAGAGACTTGCTTTATCGGTCAGATACACAGACATATTGGAAAGCTTTGGTAAATAGATTTATGTCAAATGTCAACTTATAAAACCCAGAGGCAGAGAGAATTAAATGGGAAAAACATAACAATCAAACAGACAAAAATAGAAGTAATACCACCCCCTGTTTAGATAAGTGTATGTAATTTTAAATACAATTAGTTAATACAGTAACATATGACAGAGTATCTGTTTGCCAGGCCTCCTGCTGAGGCATTACGGGTTTAAGAATGAGCAATAGAGAAAGGCAGGGACATTAACCCAAAGAGATATTAATTCAATATTGACTTTTAGACTATATAAGTATTACCCAGTCACTCCAACCGAGTGTTGGCCAGAATACCTGACCTTGACCATGACCCTGAGGAAGGCATACTGGAGCTGAAGTAGAAAGGTATGAAGGGAGTGCAGGAAGTAACCAGTGTGGAGGAAGGACAAGGAGATGTGAGGGGAGAAATTCCAGGAAAGGAGGCACCATCTGTAAGGCTGTGAAGGGACTGCACTCAGGTCTGTGGAAAGGAGTGGGAAAAGGCTCATAGGCCACAGTGCATCATGAGGAGAGTGATGTGAGATGTGTCTGGGGTGAATTTTCTGAGTATATAAAAATAGAAGATTTTACATATATTCAAATATAAAATTTCTGCATATTAAAAGCACTTATACCAAATTACAAATAACAAACTGAAGAAAATATTCACCACAATGGTAAATACATAAGATACATAAAATAGTATGTATAAATTGTCTAAGGTGTGTACCCAACTCTGCATATAAATGGACCAGGGAAATGAATAAACATCTGGCTGGAGAGAAAAAAACACAAATATAATGAACATGGAAGTTATTTAATCTAACTTTTCTTCAGTGAAAAGATATTACAAATTCACAAAAAATTAGTAATATAAGAATTAATCACTGCAGGTAACAGTGAGCTGAATGTTTCCTAGGAGGTGCAGTCTCTTTTCAGAAAGCATTTTAACAGCGTGTATCACAATCCTTAAATAACGTAAACGTTATTTGACCCTGTGATTCTAACTCATTTATCAATCAATCCATCTGTCACCTGTTCATCAAACTCTGAGTAGCTACTCTGAGTCCAGACACTAAGGACAAAATTTCCGTTACAGGAAGGAATGAAATGAAAGTAGGATTACAGAGGCCTTTTGACAAATATATTACTTTTCGCAAGTTGACACCCAGGTGATCATATGCAGTTTTTCCAGAGCTGCTATAAATAAAATGGCCACACACACGCACACATGCACACACGCATGCGCAAAGGGGGATTGCAAAGTTCATCTAGCAACTTTATCATCCTACTGACTTAAGTAAACCTGCTTACTGGTAAAAAAATACTAGAAAACAACATTCAGTTTCATCTAATCATGGGCTCTTTTGAAAACAGAATGATGAAATGTTTTACTTTTTCTTTTCTCTGAGAAATATTTTGTATGTGAAGGCAGAGTCTAACCCAGTTCCAGAAAAAAAGAAGTTTCCCATTGTCTAGAGTCAATTACATATTTAAGTAGATGGAATGACAGTCATGGCAGGTGATTGGCTTCACTTCCCTCTCACTAGAGAATCATACATTTAGTCATCTGGGTTTATGGGGTGAAATGAGAGAGAACACATCAATCTCTTTCAAAAAGACGTCAATGCAGGGTGCCTGGGTGGCTCAGTGGGTTAAAACCTCTGCCTTCGGCTCAGATCATGATCTCAGGGTCCTGGAATTGAGTTCCCCATTGGGGGTCTCTGCTCAGCGGGGAGCCTGCTTCCCTTCCTCTCTTTGCCTGCCTCTCTGCCTACCTGTGATCTCTGTCTGTCAAATAAATAAATAAATAAAATCTTAAAAAAAAAAAAGTCAATGCAGAATGGTACAGATTTTAAAAGGATATATGTTCTCTTTGGAGGACTCTGAGGGACAGTTTGACTTCTCATAATTTACCTAGATCATCCACACTCCACTTGACAATCTGGAATTAAGGGAAGTCTGTAGAATGATCTCTATACAGGAAAAAATAGGAGCGTGGATTTTCCTTTGTAATGTTCCTCATGCCTGAGCTTTCATTTCTCTGTAAGCTGCTGCCACGTCCAGACACGTAACCACTTCACACTCAGATTATTACAAAACCTTAACTGCTCTTTCTCCATTAACTCTCCCTTTCATGATGTGGCCAGATTAATTTTGCTGAGACATATCACTTTTATTTATATTGCCTTCCTTCTTAAATGTCCTCTGTCATCTGCAGGATAAAGTTTGGATTATTTTGAAAGACATTCCTAATTTCCTCCCGTACCACCTGAACCTAACTCCCTTGACTTGTCTCCCACTGTTCATAAGCACATATCTTGAAAAATCCATATACTTATCTCAGGTGCCATATGAATTCTGATTTTGTGCCTTTGGTACAGTTATGTTTTTTATGGTGTATTTCCTATTGCTATTGTAACAAATGTCCCCCAAAATAAGTGACTTAACACAATCCAAGTTTATTATCTTACAGCTGTGGAGTCTCACTGTTCTAAATTCAAGGTGTTAGTTAGAGTATGCTCTCCTTGGTGCTCTATAGGAAAGTCTGTTTCTTGACTTTTCCAGTTTCCAGAGACTGCCTGCATCCCATGGCTCCAGGCTGCTTCTGTCTTCAAAGCCAGCAATGCCTTACAGAGTTTTTCTTACACTGCATTTTTCTGACTGTGACTCTTCTGTCTCCCTCTCCTCATTTAAGGTTACACCTTCCCATACAAGGCAAAATAATCTCCCACTTTTCAGATCAGATGATTAACAACCTTCATTTCTTCTGCTACATTAATTCCCCACTTATCATGTAAGGTATCATTCAGACTCACAGATTCTACAGATGGTCCGTTTTCTCTTCCTTTATAATCTAGGGTTATTCCATTATTCTTCAGTGCCTAGTGCAGCCCTTCTTAGAAGCCTCCTCAGATTATGATCAACCATGGTAACTTCCCCCTTCTCTGGAGGGAGAGCCCAGAGGGGCCTCCCTGTCTCTTCTTAACTGGATCATCTCAAATGGTAGGGATGAGCCCACCCATAACATTCTTTAGAGTAAAACAGTGGATTCTGGAGTGCACTGTGTAGACATAATGAGTATACTTTCCTGCTGCTTTTTATTCATCTTGAGACCTCAGTTTTCTCATTTCTGTAGGAAAGAATAATGCAGGGCTTGAGATATTGCAATTCAGTGTGTTCCATGGATTAAAAAAAATACAGAAGTCGTGGATAACAGTCTGAGTCTGACCCTCCTAGAATGAGTCTTCGATATTATTGTAGTTGCTGGATGTGCAGTTTCAAATCCTAAACATGTTTATCCTAAGGACATAATAGAGATGTGAGTAAAGATGGTTGTACAAAGAGGTTCATTGTAGCATCAGCTCCTAAATCAGAAACTATCTAAATAGTGGTTATACTTAAATTCCGACAGATAAATGTAATAAAACATTATATAGCCATTAAAAAGTATGTTCTCAAAGATTACCTAAAAATACAGGAAATGATTTTATATATATACATACATATATATATATATATATATATATTTCAAGGAAAAAGAATGATACAGAACTCTGTATGTATAGAGAGTATATATAGAGAGATATTTGTATATATAGAGAGATATTTGTATATATAGAGAGATGTCTGTATATATATATAGATATCTGTATATATAGAGAGATATTTATATTTATTTATATGTATTTGTATTTATTCATATATATTTAAAATAAAAAAGGAAAGTGTATGTGAATATTAAAAAGGAAATGGAAAGAAAAAATACCAAATGTTAAAAGGGGTCATGACCGGGACGCCTGGGTGACTCAGTGGGTTGAGCCGCTGCCTTCGGCTTGGGTCATGATCCCAGGGTCCTGGGATGGAGTCCCGCATTGGGCTCTCTGCTCAGCAGGGAGCCTGCTTCTCCCCTCCCCTCTCTGCCTGCCTCTCTGCCTGCTTGTGTGATCTCTGTCTGTCAAATAAATAAATAAAATCTTTAAAAAAAAAGGGGGGGGTCATGACTAAGGGTGGGATTATAAATGGCTTTTGAGTATTTTTCGCTGTATCTTTTCTCATTTTCTAAATCCCTTCTAAATTAAACATAATTTTTATAAATCTTTAAACATGAATTTTAATTTATAACTTTGATGTAAAATTGAACTACATATTTATTCTTTTTCTTCACAATCACAGTTGTTACCTCTACAATAAATAAGTTCATCTAATATTTACTGGACATTTACTAGGCTCCAGATGCCATACTGGGTACCAGACGTAAGTGAGAGTCTATGCCCTTCAGGAGCTCATCCTCAGTAAGACAGTTGGACAAGTGAATTAGCTAGGGCTGTCATCACGAACACCGCAGGCTGGGGGGCTTGAACAACAAAAATTTGTTTTCTTACACTTCTGAAGGCTGGAAGTCCGAGATCAGGGTGTCACCATGCCTGGTTTCTTCCAGGGCCTCTCTCCTTGGTGTGTAGATGGCCACCTTCTTGCTGTGTCCTCATATGGTCATTCCTCTGTGCATACACATGTCTGTCTATATGTCTCTCGTGTGTCCAGAAATTCTCATCTTATAAGGACACCAGTCAGTTTGTCTCAGGGCCACCCTAACAGCCTCATTTTAGCTTAATCACCTCTTTAAAGGTACCAGAGTTTGGGAAACACATAAATTTTGGGGGGATGGGGACACACTTCAACCCATAACAATAAGTAAGAAATAAATCTTAATATTTGCTGATGGTGACAATATTGGTGGTATGTACAAGCACACAACTCTTTCTGGGGGGATGAGAAATTCATTTTTAGGAGGTGGTCAAGGTTGGGTTCATAGAGAAGATGACATTTGAGAAGAATTCCAAAAATTGAACAAGATTTTACCAGTTTCTAGTTGATAGAAACATGTACTAAAACTGCAATTAATTTATATAGCATAAAATATATGAAAAATGTGATTTTTACATGAAATCAGAAAGCATGATTTTATTTTATTTCACAGAACTTAGAGATTTAGTGTGTTTTGGTCAGGAACCTGGTGTCCTTGGGTAGAAATGAGTCAAAGAAACCTTCTGTCTTCAAAGTGCTGATGGTGCCTTTCACTTTATCCTGGATAAAAAATAATATCTGAGTGAAATGAGAAAATAAATATGTCTTGAGAGAGGTAGCTCATTTCACAATTTAATACAGCCAGGTGTGGGCACCAGACTGATGAGTCGTGACATGGTAGAGGCTAGGAACCTGAATTTCTGAAAAGCTCCCTAGAACATTCTCATGGTTGTCCAGGTTTACAGCAAAAGTCAGAGTCAGTCAGAGTACCCTGGAACCTCCCAGCCAACAGCTGCGTGACTGGGGACCAGGCTTCCCCATGGTGACTTCTCTGGTCCTGCAAAATATTTATTATCTACATTAGATAGAATCCTAAATACTGGAAGTTTAGTATCTTGAATTTTTATAGTTACTTTATCTATAGGCATTTTCTGGATTAGATGATAAGCCTCTTGACAGTGAGAACCAGATCGTTTAGATTTGTGTTGTACACACTCCAGAGCCCCTTGCCCTGTGCATCACTTGCAAGTCTCCACGTTCCCTCACGTGGAAATCTGCACTCTGCCCTGGAGGACAGTCTCAGATGAAGGCTGTGTTCTTTACAAAGACTGAGAATTCCTGAGTGTCCATAACAGCATCTGTCATTATCTTTGCATTCCTATAGATGTTTTTTAGAGTTACACTGCTGATTGATAACGTTGCTTACTAAGGGGTCAGGGGCGTGGTGGAAAACATTTCTTACTGTCCTGAGTAAGCTCTTACACACGTAACAAGATGGATTTTCTCATGCTTGTCTGTCTCCTGCTTGGGGGTTCTGCTCCTTTGACCTACTACAGCTGCTTGCATCTGTCCCTTGTTAACTGCAGGGGAGACTGTTCCTAACAGATGCTGCTATAACACCATGTATATTTATTGTAGGGAAAACACCTGTGCATTGATCAAAACTGGGCCACACATGTATGAAGAGTTCATGGAACACCAAACTTCCTCTGACAAAACAGTTGAGAACCAAAGATAGAAGATCTGATGAGCCATTGCATAAAAGTTCCTGTCTAATTACTACCTTTTCATCTCAACTAAGACAGTTGTATTTTTGAAGTTCTCAAAGACAGCAAAGAGATGCACACATATATGAGTTTATCCATCAGATGTTTATATTAAATCTCACAAAGCAACAATTCACTAGCATGTTTTACCTCAAAAATTTATTCTGAAATCCCAGTTGAGTCCATTTCTGTATGAAAAGATTCACTGACAGGTCTAAAAATGACCTTCATTTTTGAGCAGATTTCTTTTTTTTTTTTTTTTAATTTATTTACTTGACAGACAGAGATCACAAGTAGGCAGAGAGAGAGAAGGAATCAGGCTCGCTGCTGAGCAGAGAGCCTGATGTGGGGCTCAATCCCAGGACCCTGAGATCATGACCCGAGCTGAAGGCAGAGGCTTTAACCCACTGAGCCACCCAGGTGCCCCAGCAGATTTCTTAATAAGGGAGATTGTGGGAAGTTATATGTTGCTCTGATTAGTAGCTTTACAAATACTTGGGAAAATATTCAGGAGATATTAAATGAAATAATTCCAAAATACCAGATTGATTCTATTAGAGTTGTAGCCATTCTGCTCCACTTCTCTGTCCAATGGATGTCAGTCTTTCAATCTCTCCTCTCCTCATTCTAGTTCTTTTTCTCCACTAGAGGTTATTTAGACATTCTCATCTCTCCTCAAACTTTCTGGCTCCTCTTTGTTATGTGTTTTCTCAGTTTGTGATCTTATTTCCACTGAATCACCCATACAGCTGCATCTGTATCATATATTCGTTCTTCCTTCCTATTACTATGGATCAACTATTTTTTTTAAAGATTTATTTATTTATTTGAGAGAGCATGAGAGAGTAAGGGGAGGTGCAGAGGGGAAGAATCTCAAGCAGACGTCCCGGTGAATACAAAGCCCTACCTGGGGCTTGATCTCAGGACTCTGAGATCATGACCTGAGCTGAAATCAAGAGTTTTACACTCAACCTACTGAGCCTCCAGGTGCCCTGAACTATTCATGTTTTGGTGTAAATTCTCCCTGGGCAGAAGACCTCAGCTCTCCCTCCTTAAGCATTTCACAGCAGTGTTATCTGGTGTTCCTCTGTATTATCATTGTTTCTACCTCTATTGGATTATAACCACCAGCTTACAGACATTTAGTATTTTCTCCCATCTTAACAAAGCAAACCCTCTCCTTGATCTACCATTTACTCTAGCTACCACCACCCATGCGTCTTTTTTCTGTAACAACAGAGCTCGATGGCCTGCACACTGTCACTCTCCACATTGGCTTCCCATCTGCACATGAAATGCTCTAGGGAAGCTTTCAGTCTCTACCACACCCTGGAAGCAGCTCTTGCCAACACCACAGCTGGACTTCGTGTTGCTTGTGTGAAGATCTCATTTCCATTACTTACATTACTTGATCTATGAGCAACTAATAAGCTCTTTCTTAATGATTCTCTTCTTCACTTGGTTTCCAGACTGCCAATGTGTGCTGATTTTGAACCTACTTCAAGGCTGCTCCTTCTTCAACTCTTTTCTGTGGTTTTATTTTATCTCATCTGACCGCTAAAGTTGGATTTACCCAGGTCCAGTTCTTAGACTCCTCCTCTTTAGATTCACTCATTTCTTGATGAGCTCATTAATTTCACAGGGGTAAATACCAATATGGTGGTGACTCCCAAATGTATACAGCCAGCCTGCATAGTTCTTGGACTCCAGTCTTATTTTAGCCATGGAAATGCAGATCAGCCAATGCCATTTCTCTGCTCAGATTTTACCATGGTCTTCTAGGTCACTCAAAACAAAAGCCAAAGACCTCTCAGTGGTCTGTAGGGCCCCATGGGAGCTGATCTTCCACTGCCTCCTTGCCTTGTTTCCTTCTGCTCTCCCTGTCACTCCCTCAGACACACCATTTCTGATCTTCCTCCTATTATTCAGTCTTAGCCAGGGTTCTCCAGCCTCAAGGCATCTAACTGACTGACTGGTCCCTCCAGATGTCTCTGACTCACTCTCCAGCTCTCTGAAATCTTTGGTTGAATCTTGGCTTCTGAGTAAGGCCTGCCTGACCACCCTCTTCATCATACCCCTACCACGTTATCACATTCCACTTCTTGTTTTGTTTTTCTTCACAGACTTACCACCCCCTACCATGCCATATATTTTAATTATGTATTTATTGTATATCTCCATCCACTAGAACATAGGGTGTCTGAGGTCAGAGATTTTTGCCCGTTTTGCTGTTTATCATGGTCTCTCCAGCACGCAGCCCTTGGCAAATATTGTATGTTCAATATATCGGCATTTCTCAAAGTTTGGCACACAGACCAGCAGGATTAGAATGACCTGGGAACATTTTAGGAACATGTTAGGCCAATTCTTGGACCCTACTGCACTCCACTGAATCTGAAACTTTGAGGGACAGGGTCCAATAATCTGTGCTTTGGTGAGCCCTCCCTCCAGGTAATTTTTAATTTCTGCAAATTTTGAGAATCATTGTTGATGAATATTGATTGAATGAGAGAGGCAATGAGAAAATTTTTATTCCTATTACCCTTTGACAACTACAGCAATCACAACTTTGGGTTAAGATGTCATGCAAATAGGGGTGCCTGGGTGGCTCAGTTGTTGGGCATCCGCTTTCGGCTCAGGTCATGATCCTGGGTCCTGAGATCGAGCCTTACATTGGCTCCTTGCTCAGCTGGGAGCCTGCTTTTCCCTCTCCCACTCTCCCTGCTTGTGTTCCCTCTCTCAATTTGTCGCTCTGCTGAATAAATAAATAAAATCTTTAAAAAGAAAGTCATGCAAATAAATGAGTAAACTCACTTCGTAAAAAATGTTTTTCTAATATGAGTCATAATAAATTTAATAAGAAAAAGTTCTAGTCTATCATGTAGAGAATAAAAACCCTATACATTAGGGGCACCTTGGTGACTCAGTGGATTAAGCCTCTGCCTTCAGCTCAGGTCATGATCTCAGGGTTCTGGGATGGAACCCCACATCAGGCTCTCTGCTCAGCGGGGATCCTGCTTCTCCTTCTCCCTCTACCTGCCTCGCAGCCTACCTGTGATCTCTCTCTGTCAAATAAATAAAATCTTTATAAAAAAAAACCCTACACATTATCCTAAGCCATGAATCAAATATTTTGAAAAATGGTATATTTAGAGAGTCATAACTGAATCTGTAAATTTAATTTATGGTTTTAATTCAGTTTTAGTCGAAACTTGTGTTAAAAATTAGTTCCAAGAACTTTGTCCTGTGATTTAAAACTATAACAAAGCTGTTATGAATCAGCTTACTTCCGTTGGTCTTGCCTTGTTCTTAGACGTTTGACTCTAATTTTCTTAGGTTCAGCTGCCCTATGTCTGTATGTACCCTGCTTCCAAATAATCACATCACATGTGAGCATCTGTTCCACCTTGAAGCTTGGGATACACATTCTGCTGTTAATGAGATGGGACAGAGAATGTATTTAGGTTTGCAAAATCTCACATGTTCTGTGATTATGAAGAAAGATGAAACTTCCTCCCTTCTGGCTGTGCTGAAGTTGTGATAACCCTTTCTAGGGAGAACAAATGTTTCCGTTAGCCCAGGACAATCTGTGTATATACCCTGTATCCTGATGTAATTATTATCAGTATCCTTCATCTCCAAAAGTGTGATGATAAATTATGTGGCCACCCTACTTTATTTTTTATAAATAAATAAATACATGTAAATGTTTATTATACTTATATATAAATATACAAAAATATGTACAAATAAACATATATTTATAAACATATATGTGTAGTCTGCACTGTTAATCTACATTTTCCCACAATGTCTAAAGAATATTAGAAACCAGCATTCTGAATATCTCTGATATTCACTAACAACATTAACCTTGGAATGTCATTAGAAAATTCTAGGTATAAGTCCTTTCACTACTATAGTGAGGAAGGAAAGGTTTTATATAATGTGTATAAAAAATATTATATGGCAATATATTTTACCAAGAATTTCCACTACTAACATGGCATTTTATTTGCATTAGATTTCATTAAGGTGTCTTCCAATTCTGATCTGAAATGCGGGTATCAATTTCTGAAAATATCTTATTTCTTGGTATGTATTATCAGGACGATGTTGTGATATTACTGCTGTAGACAGAAAAGTAAAAAGCACAATTACAAATAGATTGCTTTGCCTGATTTCTTTCCTTTAGTGAGTTAGCTAATCCTTTCATTTATTTGACATTATGACATTATAAAGCTACCACCACAGATCCCACACCTATAAAGAGGGTAGATGTGCACAGAATTATCACTGGGTGCGATTAGAATTTGGGGTTAGGCTCTGTGGACTGGTGCTCCACAGGAGTTTTTAGCATGCATCACGTTTTTGGGCAAGATTAAAATGTAAACAAGATAAATCCAAGTACCATACTGAGTGAATGCACTAATAGGCTTAAGTTCTTTTCCTTTAAGAATTCAAATCTCATATGTAAATTGAACATGGGTATGAACCAGGACTTGCCAGCATGTGACTACTCCTTTGGCATGATTTTTAAGGTCGTTGGCTTTTAAAAAATTTCAACTGGTCTTTGCTTACTAATTTGTTGAGAATTTAAAGTTATTGATGGGTTGATTTCATCTCCTCTAGGCTTTACCATCATAGATTATTTTAATGGAAAAATACATGTCATTTGGGGGGAATGCATGTCCTATACCTAAAACGATCTATAATGGGGTGTTTCAACAGTTACTACAATTTTGTGATGGATTATATAGTTCATCCAGACCACTAGAGTCTTGATAACATAGATGTTCATTTATTGATTCATTCTCTAAGTGCCGCAGTGCTCTGCTTGGTCTCTCTGGTCAGCCTGTTTCTGGCTGGGCCGAACATCACAGTTCTCCTGGCACCCACTCCAGCTGCCATACCCAGAACAACTGTGTGCAGTTCCACATGTGTGACAAAAATGCTTACCACAAACACATTGACCTTGGCATGATACCCTGCGTGGGCGGCTTGTATACATAATCGTGACCACAGCCTGCTTGGCCTGTTTCAGGTCATATAACAAGTGTGGGTTCAGTTACAACTTGAAGTCCTACAGTTTCTAGTCTGGGGTTGACCTTAAAATAGCCAATCCAAACACTGTACTTTTTCTGCAATAAATGCCATAAAAACTGCCTCAATTTTATAGAGTACATTATTTTTATGAGAAAAAAGTAGTTGGATCAGCCTAATGCCACTCTTTCCAATGGGTTGCTTTATAATGGATGCACTTATTTCTAAGAGCGATTTTGGTTTGGGTTGGAAAGTATGTGGGGTCCAACATGACGACACATCAGCACTGCGTCAGCTTGATGCTGTTGCTTGGTGGAGAATGTATTTGTATTGAGACATAATTATATATTGCAGGATAACATACAAAATCTGTACATGGTTTTAAAAATATGAATCTTCAAAAACGTTGTCTTGAGAGTCTGTTTTCAGGCTAAACAGGTAGATACTTCAGGAGCAGAAGTTTCTTCTTTTATTTTAGGTACTAATTATGGGTATTTTGATGAAAAAGTTTGGCAAATCTCAATGTCAGAGATTTTTCCTAGCCTATTTACCAAGTTAGATGCTTCTGAATGTTGCCCTTAATCTAATAGAAAACTAAAAATTGTTCTGTTGCACCAGTGGATCTAATCTCAGTGACCTCTAACCTATTAAAAATAGGCTTATTCAGTAATTTACAAAAATTTGTAAACTTTATTACCAGCTATACTGTTTGGCTGTTTAGTTCATTATTTCAAAGGCAAAAAGCAAAATAAGCAAACAAAAAAAGTCCTTGTCACATCCTTCCTTTTCTGAATGTCAGTTTTGAACTGCCTTTCTGGCACTTGTTTTCTAGCTTGTGCTATATATTTGTTTAGTTTTTCTTAGGAAGGGACTGTGTCACGGACACAGAGAAAAGAAACTTCAGTTGCAGTTTTGAACAATGGGACCGTACCTCACAGTTGGTCTCTCAATAGACGGCTCCAAGTTCACTGTATTTATTAGGAAACTTCTTGATGGTTTAAGAGAAACACACATTTCACTGTCAATTCTCAAAATACATAGGTGATTTACTTTCCTTGAGCTTATAAACCCCAGCAGATACAGCTTTTTGAAACACTAAAGGTACTCTTTGTCTAGTACATATTTCTTAAAATGAATCTCAGACATGCCCATTTTTGTTTTCTGAATAAAATAAGACAAATGGAACATAATATATGTCTCCCCAAGCTACTCCCCCTCCCCAGATGAACCAAAGCATTAGATAAAATTGGTAGTACCGAAATTGAGGATATCTAAAAACAGCAAACTGTAACCTTGGGAAATTTTGAGTGATAAAAATACAATGGCTGAGGGCATGTCAACCACACAATTTTTGCCTTAAACTTAGACATTTTCAAGGTTGTTGAGTTGCTCTCCTGTGCCTGTATTAAAATACTCATGTTTGGGAACAACAGAGTTCACAGCCCGTGGCTTTGTTTGTTTGTTTGTTTTTTCAAATGAATCTCTATTTGTAACCAACTTGTAATGTTCCATTCAGTTCCCAACCAAACAGCAAATACGCTTTCTGAGCAGTGATAGCAATTCTATACCTGTTTATTTACGAATTGTCTGACAATGAGTCAAAAGCCTGTGATTTTTTTTTTTTTTAGTATACAAACATTCTCAGATTGATTTAGCAATCTGAAATAATTTCCTGTCTGTCTCTCGATCTTTATAATGTAAGAAAAATGCCTTTAATGCATTCAGCCTTTCTTTCTGATACAGAAGTAATATCATATATTTCAGAGAGGAAAGAATGCCTCCTCTATTCCATTAAATTGTACTGACTTATCACAAAACCCTGGTTTTTGGTTACATCATCACTCAAAACACTGTCTGCGCCTGAGGAAACATGGCTACTCTAATTAGCAGTAAATCAAAGTTCTTTCTCTCTGATGGAACAGGACTGTGAAATCATAATGGGTGAGCTGTATCAGCAAGCATCAGTGATTAGGAGGACTGGCTGACAAGTCTATGGAGACTGCCCCGAAGGAAACCACACCCATGTAAGGAGAGGCTGGGAGAAGGACATTTTCTGCGGTTTTACTGTTGATCTCTGTTTCCTCACACAAAGTTTATTATAATTGACAATCAGACTGGTACTACACAGGATGCTTTAATCTAAATATTTGAAGGTGCTTTTTTTTTCTCTTTTTTGTAATCTAATGAAGTAGGATTTTTAAAATTGAATCAACAGAAACATAAGATCATAGTTACAAGCAACAACCAAAAGCATTAAAATAAATAGGGGCAGACTGTGCTCCAACAGAGAACAGGAGAAGTTAGAGCACATTATTCTTTTAAATGCACACATATTCAGCAAAAAAAGGTATGGTAATTAGTCCAAGTTACTTGGCTTGTCTGGCTATAGTTGCCAAATGCATGAGTTAAATAGTTCTCCAACTAATTTTGTTTCAGGGAGATAGCCCCCAAATTACAAAATAGCTTTTAAAAATACTTTTTTCATAGCTCATTCTAGATAAACTGGTTAATTATTAATCTAAAATTTTAAGTTATATACATGTATATTGGGGAATGATTACCCCAGTAAGATTAGTTAACACATCCATCACCTCACATATTTATTGTGTGTGTGAGTGTGTGTGTGTGTGTGTGTGTGCACGCAAAGAACATTTAAGATCTTCTGTCTTAGCAGATTTTAAGTATACAATATGGTATTGTTAACTGTAGTCACCATGCTGTACGTTACATCTTCAGAACTTACTCATTTCATAATTGAAATTGAAAATTTGTACACTTTGAACAGTATCTCCCCATTTTCCCTATCTGCCCAGCACCTGGCCCAAAGGAAACAAAATCAATGACTTGAAGAAATATCTACACCACTATATTCACTGCAGCATTATTCACAATGGCCAACGTAACTCTGTTGATGGAAGAATGGATAAAGAAAATGTGAGATAGATATATTTATATGTCTATGTCTCTATCTGCCTATAAATATATAATTGGAATATTAATCAGCCATAAAATAGAAGGAAAGCCTGCCTGCCCATTTGCAGCAACATGGATAAAACTCGAGGACATTATGCAAAGTGAAACAAGTCAGGATAATGTACAGTCTCATTTTTAAGTGGGATATACAACAGGCCTCAGTATTTAAAGTGCCCTAGGGACTGCTGGCCTCCATTCTGTGCTTCTACCTTCTTCCTCCCTTCCTTGCACTTTCCTGTGTGTTCTCTAAGCTCAAGCCACACTTCTCCCTCTTCCTCAAAATCACCAAAATTATTCCTGCCTCAGAGCCTTTGCACTTGCTGTCCTCTCTATCTGGAATTCCTTCCCTCCACCCCCTCAGATCTTCATATGGCTGCATTCTTCTTAATATTTAGGGTTCAGCTCAAATGTCAAAATTTCCGGAAAAACTCCTCCAAGGCACCCACCAAGTTACACTGTATCACATTATCCTGTTTTATTTTCTTCATAACCTTCTTTTAAAAATTATTTAGGTATTTATATGCTCACTTATTACCTCTATCAACTATTGGAAGTTCCATATTGCACAAGCTGTATTTTCTTCACCATGGTCCTAGCCCCTCAAGCAGAGTCTAGCAGCACGTTGTAGACACATAATAAAGTCACTCATTTTATTTTTTTAATATTTTTTTAGATTTTATTTATTTATTTGACAGACAGAGATCACAAGTAGGCAGAGAGGCAGGCAGAGAGAGAGAGAGGGAAGCAGGCTCCCTCACTGAGCAGAGAGCCCAATGTGGGACTCGATCCCAGGATCCTGGGGTCATGACCTGAGCTGAAGGCAGAGGCTTTAACCCACTGAGGCACCCAGGTGCCCCTAAAGTCACTCATTTTAGAAACTATTTATTTATTTATTTATTTATTTTTTTGAGAGAGAGAGAGAGGGAGAGAGAGAGAGCTCAGGCAGACAGAGTAGTAGGGAGAGGCAGAGAGAGAAGCAGACTCCCTGCTGAGCAAGGAGCCCCATGTGGGACTCGATCCCAGGACGCTGGGATCATGACCTGAGCCGAAGGCAGCCGCCTAACCAACTGAGCCACCCAGGCGTCCCAGAAACTATTTATTAAGCACGTACTATGTCCTAGGCTCTGCTCTAGGCAATAAGGATAAAGTGATGAACACGACAGATAAAATACATAAACAAAGTACATTATTACAGTACCCACTGGACAAGTTAGATGAACTCAATTCTTACAGGGAATTTTTCTTTTTAATGCTGTTGACTTCCCACAGCTCCAAGGAAACAGTCCACAGTGCTGTGTTCAGAATTTAGAAGCTTGCAGTCCAGCCTACCAGGAGGGATTCAAAGGCAGGATGCCTGATATCACAGAATCTAAGCCCTAACTCTGGCTCTACCAATACTGGTAGCTATGACATATTAGACAAGACATGTACTGTGTAGTTATTAGGAGCACAGCTTCAGAGGAAGCTGGTTTCAAAGATGGGCATTTATAATTTACTCATCCTTTCTGGTATTTCATTTTCTCATATACAATGTGGGAATCATGGTAAGTCACTGCTTCATTGGATTGGACTGAGGATCAAATAAGACAAAGAAAGGGAAATTAAATAAAGCTTAAAAGTACACAAATATTTCATTTTAATTAATAATAGCTGTGGTTCCATTAATTATTATGTTCCTCCTGAGCTTTGAAGTTTTTCCTCAATTCAATACAATACAATTACATTAGTGAAGGTAAACTAACTTTTCTGCCATCTTTCCCAGAACTCATAGTCTGAAAATACTCTTGACGATTACACTGGGATCCTTACAGTGAACACTTTCTGCATTTTTTAACAAACATATATTCCAGAAAAATGTGATAACTCATCCCAGATTTCTTGGCTCTTCTATTTTCAAATCCTATGAGTGATTAAGATGAACAATGGTATGACAATACTCTGTGATTTGCTACTCCTAGTTTCGAGGTTTGTTTTTGCCTTGTTTTGCCTTATCAGTCTGCTGCTTTACTGGATACTGTGGGGTTTTGTTTTGTTTCGCTTTGTTTCTGCTCTAAGAAAATGCAGTTTTCAAGTCAATTTTTCACAGAAGTTATTATTATTATTTTTTTGATGGATAATTTTAGTTCAGTGGAGTTTGTTAGCCCACCCCTCATTACATTGCTTCTGACTTTGAAAGATGGAGGAAATTGCTCTGGATGCGTAGCCAGCCAGTCTGACTCGTCCACTGGGCTCAGTCTCCCTGGCCACTGGGATCACTAACGCCTAATGCCTCTCTAATTATAGACACATCTCATTCCTGGCTACTTAACAGCCTCACCACAGGGAGTGACTCCACTTCCTGACTGGAAGCCTACCTTCATTAGCGGAAACTGTACATCATAACCATCCAGTCTTACAATAACCCAAGGGGCCCTTCCTCCCAGAACTGTGGCAGTGTGACAGTCTCAGTATTTTGAACCTGGAGACAGATAGTAAGAATTCATGACTTCTTACTTTAAAATGCACAAGGTAAAACTCGATACAGTATGGAGAAGACACAGGGATTCTGTTTTACCCATTCCTCTTCAGCATCCCTTTCCTTCTAAATTATGCAAGACCTATGGTAAGACCCTTAGCACTGTAGAAGTCTGAGCAAGGGTGGGGACTGAGAGAAGCAGATATGCCTATAAAGCAGCCTAATCTCAGTTCAAGATTTAGTACAGGTAGAAGTAAATAAATTATCACTTAACTTGGATTAGAACTTTGGGTCCTTATCAGGCCTTACCTACTTTTATAATCCTCCTCCTCATCACCTTTGCTACTTTTATGGAAAACTCTTCATATGCTGGGGCCTGTACTAGGCACTTTAGATATCTTCTTAGATATCCCCCTAAATACTGCAAGGTAGCTTGTCTCCATTTGTCCAGGAAAAAAATAAAACTCAGAAGAGCTTAGGAAGTTGTCCCACTCACACAGGCTATGGCCAGGCTGAAATTTGAACTCTGTTTTACTTGATTCTAAACTCCTCTCAGTCCATTGGGCCCCCTTTAGACTTTGTTGCCCAACGAAAATAGAATGACTAGAAGTTTAATGACAGTGCTCCGACCTCTGTGCTTTCATAGACATTCCATCTTCAACTTCCATTATAATAATAATAATATAATTTTCATAACAGTAACAATAACCAATTTTTCTGAACATTTGTTACAGGTCATGCCCATGGTACTCTCATTTGGTCTTTAAAAAAACCCTTATATCTTTATTTTGAGGTGAAGATATTTGAGGTGTAGAGAGGTTGCATGGATGGCCTGTGATCACTCCTAAGTGGGGGAGCCTACTTTCATTATGTTGCCTTTCATGGTAGCACATAACCACATAATCGTATTTAGATATATATTAAATTGTCTTCTTGACCACACAGTGAGACTGAGGAGAAGGGATCACAGCTCAGCAGTTTCCTCACTGATTAGGACTGTGTATAGCACAAATATAATAGATGTTTGCTGAGCAATGATCAGTTTTAGTTAGATTTGAGCCAGTCATTAACTTGTTCACATAATGGTGAAAACATGAGAATATCTGCAGGCCATCTGACAAAATGAGTGCTTCATACATTTTTCTAGTTACACTAAAACCTTGTTATTTAGCAGTTAGATCTTTAGTTCTGGCCCATGGTGACTGTAGTATTTCAAGAAACACTTAATAATACTGCAAATGGAGGTAGCAAATCAGAAGCAAATCATAATCTTATGACAGGTGAAAGACTATTATGTATTCGAAACTGGGCAAACCTAAAGTCTTGGACTGTGGAAAGAAGGTCGACATTTTCTGTATGTTTCCTCACTTCACTTCCCAGTGGTTCATGCATTGATATCTATATGTTTGCTTTATATAAACGAATACTAGAGAAATGAGAAATCAGAGTTGCCTGATGGCATCTATTCTGACTAAAGTTAATTCTGTCTCATTCACAGTAATAATCTATTTTGTAAACTCTGGAAGCTAGAAGGGAATTTAGGAACCCCTTAGGAAAAGTTCTCTATTGCTGATTATGCAAAATAAGGTGTAGAGACATTATGTTTTCACAGATAATTAGACCTAGAATAGAGATCAGTTTTGTAGGCCCACTGCTCTGCATTTCACCCACAGCAAAATAAAACTATCTTTTTTTTCATAGAATTCATAATTTCATTTTATATCTTCATACATACTTTTTAGTACTCCTTCCCAAATCCACAAAGTACACATATACTACCTTCATGTCCTCATGCCAGACCACCAGGCCAGGCCACCATAGGCTCCAGACAAGATTATTACCGGCTTCCCTGCTTGTAATCTCGCCAAACTGTTTTTTCAAACCTAATTTAGATTATGTTGCTCCTCTGCCTTGGAACCTTGCAACCTCTGGGTATAAGCCATTTCTTTTCAAGAGTGTACAGGGCCCAAACCTCTCACTGTCTGTGCCTTCCTGAATTCATTATCTCCTATTCCTTCCACCCATGTCCATCCACAGGTACTGCCCCCTTCCAGTGCTACATGTGCATCTGGATGCTTCTGATCTCGCTGATCCCTCTGATTGGAATACTTACCTACACATGCCCCATATACTGCTTACTAATTTATATATCTCCTTCGAGTCTTCGCTTAGATTTTAACACCTCAAGGAAGACTGTCATGACTGTTTTTATTTTAATATTGTAACCTAGCAAAAAAAAAAAAACATTGTAACCTAGCTTTCTATTTCTATCCCCTACTGCCCTGTTATCTCAATCCCAATTATTCTGCCCTGTTTTCAAATTTTTCCATATCACTGTCTATCTTACGATTTAATTAGTTAATCAGTTAATTAATTAATTAATTTAATAGTCACATTATCTCCTCAGGATTTCCCTTTTCTGTATTCCCCACTGCTGTATCCTAAGCATCTAAAATAGTACTTAACACATAGTAGGCACTCCACGTGTATTACTTAGATGGCTTCAATAAAATATATAATTATATATGTGTTAATGGCCATAGATATAACAGATAAATTTGTCATATAAAGCAAATCTGCTATTTTTTTAAATTTAGTTAAATGGTATTTCTAGTCATAGACAGTATAGTTCTTGAACTCCCAGATATAACAACAGCAAATACTAACAGATATGAACACATTTACCCAGGTTTTAATGTTTTTCTCAAGTGTTGAGAGATTTTTCCATTATTCGTCAGTTATTAGACTCTAATTTGCTTCATTGTGGTTAGATTATACATTGAGTACAATGTCAATTCCTTAAAAAATGTTGAGGTTTGTTTTATGACCCAGGGTATAGTCTGTCTTGGGATATTTTCTGTAGGTTCTTGAAAGTATATGCACTTGGCTGTTCTAGGGTAATGTTCTGTAAGCATTGATAAATCCTGTGGCTTGGTGGTTGTGTTGATCTTCTGTATTCTTGCTCATTTTTGCCCAGTTCTGTAAATTGTTTGGAGAAGGCTACTGAAGTCTCCAACTATAATTGTGAATTTTTCTGTTTCTCCTTCCAGTTCTATCAAGTTTTGCTTCATAGCTATTCCAGATCTGATGTTTGGTATAGATGCATTTAGGATTTTATGTATTCTGTATATTCTTGGTGGATAGAGCCTCGCATTGTTATGCAGTGTCTCTTTTTTTCTGCTAATTTTCTTTACTCTGAAGTCTACCTTATCTGATATTAATCTAGATATTGCTGCTTTTTAAAAGTTAATGTTTACATAAGATATCATTTTCTGTTGTTTTTCCTTCATCTCTTCTATGGGATTACATTTGGTGTCAGTTTCCTGTGAACAGCACTGAGTTAGGTTATGTTTTTAATCCACTTTACCAAACTCTTTTAACTGGTGTATTTAGGCCATTTACATTTAATGTTAGGTTTTATATCTGCCATTTTCTGTTTTGTTTTCTGTTTTTCATTTCTCTATTTTGTTTTTCATGACTTCTTATAGAAAAATTGAACTGGACATTTTTTAGAATTCCATTTTACTTACTATAGTGTTTCAGATATATTGTATATACATATCTTCTCATGGTCTATTGGTATCAACTTTTTACCAATTTAAGTGAAATGTAGAAATCTCACCTTTATTTACCTTCTCCTACTTATAGCTTATAGTCATTGAAAATAATCTTCTTTATATATTGAAAACCACATCAAATATCATTATAATTTTGCTTCAACCATCAAACATTAATTTAGAAGACTCAAAATGAGAAGGAAACACATTTTTTTTTTCTTTTTCTGTTCTCTTTTCCCATTTATTATCCTAAGATTCTGTTGATGTTGTTAATCATTTTCCTTTTATTAAGAGAACTTCTGTTAGCCATTCCTTTAGGGTAAGTCTGCTAGTGGTAAGTTCTTTGATCTTTGCTTCATATAAAACTGTCTCGATCTATCCTCCATTTCTCAAGGATATTTTCACTGGATATAGATTTCAGGGTCAATAGTTGTCTTTATCAGCACTTAAAAAATACTGTAAAACCTCCTTCTGGCCTCTATGGTTTCAGATGAGAAATGTAATATGTGCAAAAGTAAGGTGTAATTTTTCTTCCACTGCTCTCAGGATTTCTGTGTTGTCTTTTATATTCAGCAGTTTGACTGTGATGGCCTTAGTGTGGATTTCTTTGATTTATCTTATTTGGGATTCATTCAGATTCTTTAAGTTGTTGGTTTATGTCTTTTGCTGAATTTAAGAAATTGCCAGCCATTATTTCTTTGAATATCTTTTCAGTTCCTCTCTTTTACTTTACTTCTTCCTGGACTCTGATGATATAAACATCAGATCTTTTTTTCTACTCCCACAGGTCCTCAGCTTCTATTCTTTTAGGGGGATCTATTTTGTCTTTGTTGTTTGAATTGGGTACGTTCTATTGTTTTGTCTTTAAGTTCCCTGATTCTTGCCTCTACCCACTGCATTGTGTTCTAAAGTCACCCCCTTGAAGGATTTTTTAAAAAATCTTGATTATTGCATTTTTAAATTTTTCATTTAATTCTTTTTATATCTTTCTTTTTTGGGGTGAAACTATTACTTTGAAAAAAATTTTTTAATTAGTTTCAAACATGTTTGTATTGCTCAATGAGACATTTATTTTAGCTGTTTTAAAATCTTCCAAAAATAATACTAACATCTATACCGTCTTGAGGTTGCATCTGTTCACTGTCTTTTCTCATTCATAATAGAATTTTCCTGATTCCTGGTGTGGAGTGATAATTCAATTACAAACTGTACATTTGGGGCATTGTGTAATGAGACCCAAAGTTTTATTTCAGTGTTCTGTTTTAGCAGGCCTCCTCTGAAATCACTCTGGTAAGGGAAGGTTAGACACCACATTTTTTTATTGACAGGTAGGATAGAAGTAGAAGCTTCCTGCTCAGTCTCTGTTTATACCAGCAGTGGGATCTTTTGTTACTGCTGGGTGGAGGTGGGACTTCTGGCTTCTCAGGAGGGCTCTGCTGATACCCACTGGCAAGAAGAGTTAGAGGTGTCTCATTGCTACTACCCATGTGTCTTCCACTGACACCATGGAGTGAAGGTGGCTTTGTTACTGTCAGCTTAGAGTCTTTATTTGACCTCCTCTGATGGCACCCTAGCATGAGAAGGGGGAGACCTTTATTATTGCAAGGGGAATGGGGTGAGAAGTCCAGGTTCCCTGTGTAGCCTCCACTGACACCTTTGATTTGTGGGCTTGTGACTACCCCATGGGGATGAAATTCCTGGCTTTCTATCGGATCTTTGTGATACCACCCAGCAGGGAGTTTGGGGTATTTTACTGTAGCCCAGAGAGCTGAAGTCTAGACAACTGCTTGGCCTTGACTCTTGGGTGGAATATCTTCTGTGGTTTTTGGCTGAAGTAGAGAGCTAATTTGCCTGAAAGTTTTCTATCTTACCAGGGTGCTCCTCTCCTGGTTCCTTATCTCAGAGCATCCAGATTTTCTGGAGCTTCTTTGTCTGTATCCATTTGCATTTCCAGGGTGTTATCTTCTCTAGCACCCTGTCCTTAATAGCAGAAAGAGAACCTAGGAAACTCCATGCTGTTGTTCTTAAGGGCCTGATGTTTGTGGCTGGTTGGGCTTTTTCTCTCCACCATTTAGAATCTTTTCATGTTCCTTTCATAGATAATGTCCAGGATTGTTAGCTGTACTTGCCAGAAGGAATAGAGAAAAGTACTTCTGTTCCATCTTTCTTGATGGAGAAGCCTCATAAAATTTCAATTTTCAATTTAAGTGTCTGCCATTAGCTCAGGTCATGATCTCAGGGTTCTGGGATCAAGTCTGGTACCAGGCTTCCTGCTCAGCAGGGGGTCTGCTTCTCCCTCTCCCTCTGCTTCTCTCCCCAGCACCGCTTGTGCTCATTCTCTCTCAAATAAATAAATAAATACATAAATAAAATCTTCTTAAAAAATCCTTTTTCAGTGGTTCAACCTTGATTTTTAAAAAGATGCCATAACTTCCAGACATCAAATTATAATAAGGAATATGATGTTTATAGAATTGACCTTTGAGAATTTCCATTCAAGTGTCTCACATACTATACTAGCAATATATTTTAAAAGAGACACAAAATAATTAGAGTGGAAATTACTAACTTTTCTTTTCAGATATTATGAATGATTTTCTAGGATAGAACTATACATCAGGGAAGAAGAACATTAAGTGAATTTAATTCTCAGGGAAACAAGAAAATCCCAGAATAAATGGCAATGTTTAAATAATGAATTAAGGTCAGCTTGTACGTTTAATGAGTATCATTGATGATAGTACATAATGATGATTATAAATGCCAACCAAAGAAATGTTCCTTTAGATTAATAAACTTACAGCATGCTGAATTTGAGATAAATGATAAGAGGAGCTTTATTCTTTAATTAATTTTAAAACTCTTAAAGGTTATATTTTATGGTACTATAATAATGGAGGTTTGTATTGTTAGGGTGTTTTCAGTTTTACTGTAACAATCAGGATACTAGAATAATATTTTAGAATATAAGTAGATCAAATTGTTGTTGATAATGTCACTGTTGTTTAAAAAAATTCCAAAAATCCTTTGTTTTCTTGTTTTTCAAGTCCGAATTGGTAATCCAAGATTACCTTTTCTGGCATGTAGGTAAACATTAAGTAGCATTTTGTGACTACAGTACTGACAATGATTGATTTTTGTTTTCTATTCCAAATGTTGGTTTCTCAGTGCAGCTTATTTTTTATATATTTTTAAATGTGAAAAAAATATATAAAACATAGATGTTAAATCATCAGTTTTTGCTAATTTTCATTTATTTTAAGAATAATTAATAATTAAGTATAAATAACAGGCTTTAAATTAGCCTATTTAATTATGACTGGCATGAAGAACTTAGTTCTGGCACATTAGACAGTAAATGAGGCATGTTCAGAGTGCTCAGACCATAGAGTTTCCCAGTTCAGGCTCTAAAGTCAGAATGGCCTCATTTAAAGTCTGACTCTATTAGGTACTAATTTGTGTATACTCAAGAAGTCATTCAAACCCTCTAGCCTCACCTTTCTCTTTAGCAAGTTGGGCTAAAAATGTGTAATTGACAAAACTGTATGTCACTGTCTCCCAATATTTCCTGAAGAATAAATCGAGAGTGAGTTCTGGGGCACAAGGGTGTCAGGTTCTAGGTGGTCTTAGGGTCCAGATGTGTTGTATTCCTTCCCTTGTTTGATCATCCCATCTTTCTTCTGATTTTACAAATAGAGTAAATTCCCCTTTCTCTCTCAGCAAGTCATGTTTATGAGTTGTTTTTAGTAATGAAACAGTCTGATTTGTGTTGATTGATTATGTTAGTGAAAATCTCCCTGTAGTCAGCCAGTTTATTTTTTTTTTTTAATTTGTTTATTTATTTGACAGAGAGAGATCACAAGTAAGCAGAGTGGCAGGCAGAGAGAGAGAGGCGGAAGCAGACTCCCTGCTGAGCAGAGAGCCTGATTCGGGGCTTGATCCCAGGACCCTGGGATCATGACCTGAACCTAAGGCAGAGGCTTAACCCACTGAGCCACCCAGGTGCCTCTAGTCAGCCATTTTAAAGCCTAGAATTGAAACTGATCAATTTCCAAGGATGGGAGAAATAAGTAAATATCTGGGAAGGGTGAAAAAAGCAAAACCATGGTTTCCCTGAATAGGTGACCCCCCCCCCCCAAAAAAAATGTACTATCATAGCATGAAAAAAAATAGGCAATTTGAGGAGCATGTTTTGAGGACACACTGTTGCAAATCAGTAGATAGAGTGTGTGTGGGAAAGAGAGGTGCATGTCCTCTTCTCCAAGTTGTCACGTGGAAGGATAATTTGGTAAATATTTCATTCACTTTTCCTTTCTTGTTGCCCATTCTTCTCTTTCTCATAATCCCTTTGTACTTCAGTCTTGAGTTCAAGATTCTTTTCCTTGGGTTGGGTAATATCATCAACAGGGCTTTCCCACAATAAGTTGGGATTAAAAAGCTATAAAAAATTTCCACAGCTACCTTTGATCAAATAATTTTTCATGTCATATTTGATGAAAATACATCCTAAGTATGATTTATTTTCTATCTCTATGGACATGGGACATTTTTGCTTCAGCAAAGTTTGTCCTCTCTTCATGATATGACCTGAATACAGACCTGCCCCAAATCACCTGTTCCAACTAGTGTGCCTATCTATAGTCTTGAATCACAAGATGTACAATTCCTTTGAATTTGTGTCTGGAGAACTCTTAAAAACAACTTTATCTGAAAAGAAAAACCTGCATAAAGTCCTTTTATACCATGATAATGCTTGAAAATGACATATGGTGAAGAACAATGGAGATAGGAAAGGAGAAGAGAGGGACCCCTGTTAGGAATCTCAAGATAAAACACAAGATGATAAATCTATAATTATCAGCAGCAGTTCTGAGAATACTAAGAATAGTGTGTGTGGCCTATAATTATTTAGGACAATTTACCTCCATATTTTGGTTCAGACGTATGTAAGCCAGGTCTCCAGGACAGGCACATCATCAGCCAGTGGTTCTGAGAGAATACACTAAATATCAAGGGCTTGGAACTTAGGAGTTTGGATTTTAAACAAATACCCAGATGATTATAATATGCAATGAAGTTTTTAAATAACTTGCCTAAGCTGCCTAAAAATGTCCCAGGGTGATTATGACCAAGTTTGACTCCAGATTGTAAACATCTATAATCCAGAACTTTTTAAATTCAGCTTTTTCAAATTTGCTTTTTATTCTAAGATTTATACCACTTGTGTCTGGAACCATGTGAAAGAGAAATAATGATTGAGGGAAAGCAGGGTGGTATTGTGTTTTAAATTATTGTGTATCCTCAATTATGGCCAATTTTACCATTCTGTGTCTCTTATTTCTTTTCATGGACACTCAGGACTGAAAAGTACAATAAAGGGGCGCTTGGGTGACTCAGTCGGTTAAGCGTCTGCCTTTAGCTCAGGTCATGATCCCAGGGTCCTGGGATCCAGCCCTGAGTTGAGACCCTCAGTGGGCTCTGCACTCAGCAGGGAGTGTGCTTGAGATTTCTTTCTCTCCCTCTGTCTCCCTCTGCCTCTCCCCCTGCTTCTGTGTTCTCTCTCTCTCTCAAATAAATAAATAAAATCTTTTAAAAAATTTCAAAAATGCAATAATGATCATCTATTCATTTCTTAAGGAAAAAAATCATGCATATGTACAACTAATTTACTGTAAGGGTGGTCATCACACATTATTTATAAAGTTAAAAACTCATAACCTAAGTGTCGTGTTATGGAGGAATAAATGCACGAAGGCACGGGGATCAGCCAATTTAAGCCATGTTTTAAAATGGCACTTATGACATGAAAAATGCTCACAATACATTTATAAGCTGAAACAAAACAAAACAGAAATTGACAGCCTAATGTTATCTCTCATGTCCTAGTCTGGCAGAGATGAGATGGTCTTTTGTGGAGCTTAATCAGACTCACAGTTTTCCCCCTAATAGAAGCAACGTATGCCTACTTTTCTGGTTTTTAAGCAAGTTGAAATGAGAATGCCAACACTCTGCCCCTGTGTCACCAAACATCTGATTCTGACTCTTGTAAAGGAGAGAGCTGAGAGAAATGACATGAACTATAAAAACTATTTGAATGTTATGCACAGTTCTCTCCATTGGATAGTCTATATGCTCTTACTGGTTAAAGTCCGATCCACCATAAGAATATGGATATATAATTAGACTATATTTTGCTTTTAATGAGGTTTTTCTTTGATGATATGTTCTTAATTTTTAATTGATACAACTATAAGAAATGTTAATGAATTTATTTTGAATTTTATTTTAAAATCCTCTTGATAACAAGCCTCCCCCAGATATTCTGTATTATACTTCTGTTCCTATACATTTCTTCATTCTTATCCTTTGAGACCTAACTCGGATACCTTCTTTGTTAAGAAAGTCCCTATTTTGGGGCACCTGGGTGGCTCAGTCATTAAAGATCTGCCTTTGGCTCAGGTCATGATCCCAAGGTCCTGGGAGCAAGCCCCATGTTGAGCTCCCTGCTCAGCCAGAAGCCTGCTTCTCCCTCTCCCTCTCCTGCCCTCCTGCTTGTGTTCCCTCTCTTGCTGTGTCTCTCTCTGTCAAATAAATAAATAAAATCTTTTAAAAAAGAAAAAAAAGTCCCTATTTCCCACAGTCACAATTAGTCTTGCCTTCTTTTGTGTGTTTTGATTATTTTTTGTTATAACAATTATCATATATTGTTTTGGTTGTCCACAGTTTCACAAATTTCACCCCAAAAGCTGGTGACTTAAAATAATAATTTGTTAACATTTTTCATGTTTCTATAGATTGACTGGGATCAGTTGGATAGTTCTTGCTTGCTTAGAGTCTCTCATGTGGTTGCAGGCAGATGGCAGCTGGGGCTCGAGTCAGCTCTGGGCTTGACTAAGTTCCACAGATCACACATGTCTGATACCCAGGTGGAGATGACAGGAACAGATGAGGGTGGCTGGGCACTTCTGAGTCTCCTTGTATTTGCTCCATGAGGTTTGTGTGGGTTTCCCCACAGCAGGACATCTCAGGATAACTGTGTTCCTTTTATGGGGACTCACTTCCTTCAGAGCCAAAGCTGCCAGATTCCTTATGACTTATCCCTGGGAGTCCTAGAACCCACTTCTGCCATATTCTGTAGCCCAGGGAAGTCACCAAGGCCAGCCCAGATTCAAAGAGAAGGGAATTGGTCTCCATCTCCATGTGAGGAGCAGTATTCACGTACATGAGGGCAGGCATTGACAGTGGTCATCTTTGGAAATGACCTACCCTGTGTAGAACAGAACAGAATTTCAGTGCTGAAAAGTATTTGAAAGATCATCTGATTCAACTTTCTCATTTTGCTGAAGACAAAAAAAAATCTAGAAAGATGAAATTACTTGCCTCAAATTAAACATTTTCTATATATACATATATAATATATATGTAATATATATATTTATTTATATTTGCCTCTCTTCCCTTCATGAACTCAACCCCCAAACTGTGTAGGAATGCTCACAGCATGTGCTATGGTTTGTTCACAGCCTAGCAAAGGACCATGCATAAATTACATGTACAAGTGCTTTCCAAAGGCATAGGGTATGCTGTAGAACCTAAGTTTAGCCATCCTGTATTTCACTTTGAGGAGCAAAGGAAAAGAAGTCCAAACTTCTGGTTTGGGTGCATTTTGCCCTGGACTGTGTGCATTTTGACCTGATTTAGCTGTTGTTCTCTGTTGTGAAATCAACCCAGATAGGGTGTTTTTTTTTTGTTTTTTTTTTAATAGTTCTCATAGCTTTACTCTTCAGAATATACCTTGTTGTATAGATTCGACTTTGGAACCATGAAAATGACCTACAGACAAAAACGAAAATTAAATCAAACTAAAAATGAAAAGCATTCCTAAGCATGGAAAGCAAAACAAAATAAATAAACTTCATTCTCCCTTGAGTTGGTGACTTAACCAAATGGCAGTTATTGTAGATTACTTTAAAGCACAGTGATTTGACTGTATATTTTTACTCAGACATATATTAAGAACAAGATAACTTCAAAGCAAAACAAAAAAAAGTTAAAACTGTTTTCAGTAATTATGTCATTGACAATAATTTTGCATTATTATCCTAATACTATTTTGCATGTGTAAAGTAATTATGTTAATATCATTAGGAATCAAGATTTTCATAATAAAAAATTTGAGGTTAACAAAAATTATGCATTAATAAATTTAAATTTGGGATTGTTAGTATAAACTTAAGATATATACTCTTATAAATGTGTATTTCTTAGCTCTGTCTAGTAAAATATCTGAGGAACAATAACTAATGATTCTTGAATGGCAGTAAGCACCATTAATGCATAGATTCTGATCTCTAAAAGCCATTTCCTCCTAAATCAAGCTGAGGGTCTTTAGAAAAATGGTTGACTTCAGGACTGGGACACGTCATGTACAAGGTAAGTCTGGAATATTTTGTGATGACAGAAAATAAGGCTATCAAAGAGTACTGAGGTCATGGTCATGTCAGAAGGAATCAGGAGCCAGCAAGAAGTGTATGCAAATAGCATAAGGTAGGGGCGCCTGGGTGGCTCAGTCAGTTGGGCAGCTGCCTTCAGCTGGGGTCGTGGTCTCCAGGCCCTAGGATTACCCTGCATCAGGTTCCCGGCTTAGCGGGGAGTCTGCTTCTCTCTCTGCCTCTCCCCCTGCTCGTGTTCTCTCTCAAATGAAGGAATAAAATCTTAAAAAAAAAAATAGCAAAAGTAGGGACTAATTGAGAATCAGTAAGAATAACGACTGAATCATCAACAAGAGTATGATTTGGTGAATTAAAACCAAATATTATTTTTAAAATCACATGAATCCACAATTATACTTTAAAAAAGTCTCTGGACACCTTTGCTACCTGAGTGGGAAATGATTTAACATTCTGAAAACTGAACTTAAATTTTCTGCATTAATTTTATAACAAATGCCATAAAATAGAAGATGAGAAAAATCTGTTTTTTTTTAAGATCTCTGTTATTAAAAGAAGGAATGTTAAAGTTAGCATATCATTTTGGAAACTGCAAAATAAATTATTTGGCAAAAGCAACAATGATCAGTGGCTGATAGTGACATCAAAAGTGTTAAAGTCAGACATTATACTCCATCTGGTAAAAGTACACAGCACATCGAGGAAGTAATTCTGCCAAGAAATGAACCTGCTCTCAGGTCAGCCCTGAAACTTAGCAACAGTTGACAAGAAATGCAGGAGACAGGAACATGATAAATGGCAACACGGAGAAACAATCTACAAAATCCAGACTGTAAGAAACTCGCCAGGAGTGCTCAAACTTGAACATGCATATAAATTGCCCAAAGATCTTGCTAAAATGCAAATTCTGACAGAACTGTCCTATGGGATCCAGATTCTTTATTTATAATAAACTCTCAGGAGTTGTCAGTGCTGCTGGTCTATGGACTGTACTTTGAGTAGCAAGGTTCAAGGTAAACTTAATTTCTTAAGGGAGGCAAGAAGAAAAAAAAGAAATGACCTCTGAGTTAAAGTGATTCCAGAGCTATAATAATCAAATGCAGTGTCTACACCTCTGCCTAGATCCATTGAATCGATCAGTGTGAAAATGGTAACCAGATATTTGATAATTATATTAAGGAATTATTGCTCATTTCTTAAGGTGTGATAACAGTTCTCTTTGGTTATGTTTTTTTAAAAAAAGTTATTGGGGCGCCTGGGTGGCTCACTCTTTGGGCATCTGCCTTAGGCTCAGGTCATGACCCCAGAGTCCTGGGATCAAGCCCTATATCCTGTTCCCTGTTCGGCAAGAGGCCTACTTCTTGCCTACTTCTCCATCTGTCTCTGCTGCTCCCTTTTCTGCTACCCCAGCTTGTGTTCCCTCTCTCGCTGTGTCTCTCTCTGTTAAATAAATACAATCTTTAAAAAAAAAAAAGTTCTTGTCCTTCTGAGATACACACATAATTTATAGCAGGATTGATGTGATAATTAGAACTGGGTTCAGAATCAATCTGTATATTTTTCTTGGGGGGAAATAGTGGAGAAAGGCTGGGAATTATGAGTTCATTATTTTATTTTCTCTACTTTGTTATGTTTGAGTATTTCCATTAGAAAAAAAAATTTAAATGACTCTGAAAAGTTATTACACATATCTTGGAAATATTCCAATTTTTTTTTAGTGTCTCCCTAAATTCTTCACCATTTTTTTTTTACATACATGCAAGTGGATCACTTTTCTTGGCAAGTCTGTAGCTTTCATTACCTTTTCAAGGATGATTGAATGGACAGGAATATTACTAATAGTATGTAAATTAAAGACATGATCTCCTTTGAAAACCAACAGATTAAAGAAAGCCATTAAGATAATAATTGTATTAAAATACATTTCTTGCTCTTCAGTGAACATTTTTTTTTTCAGTGAACATTTTTAAACATTTCCTAGTGGATAATGATGTATTTTAATAGAAGAGTACCCTCTGCTGTCATGACAAGAAATAGCACCACATCGAAGAACATTGTGTCTTTGATTTTTACAGTTACCAGTTATGGCAATTTGAACATAACAGAAATAATAATTATAGCAACAACATTAATTGTACAGATCGAGGTAAGAATTGAAAAAACACAAATTAGCAATCAAGAATAAAAAGGGGCTGTTATTATTGATCCTAACAGATAATCAAGAGCGTAAAGGATAACTATAGGAAACTTTATGTCAATAAGTTTGCCAAGTTAAATTCCTTGAAAAATAAAAGTTAACAAAATGATACAAAATTAAATAGAAAATTCTGTATAGCCTTTTACCTACCAAAAAAAGTGAATTTCTTATTAAAATTTGCCACAAAGACAACTCCAGTTTCTATTGGTTTCATTCATGAATTCTGTTAAACGTGAAGGAAGAAATAAAATGAATCTTATGCAGACTCTTCCAGAAAAGAAGAATAAAGAATACTTCCCAACTTATTGATAAAGCCAGGATAACCCTAAGGTCAAAATCTGAAAATTTTATAAGAAAATACTGCTCATAAATATGTTTGTTAAAATTCTTAAGAAAAATTACCATTTCCAACAACCTGTGGCATATCATGATCAAGTCATGTTTATCCCAGAAATAAAGAATAACAAAAAATAGTAAATAATCCACTATATTAACAAACAGACACTTAAAAATCAACCACTGAAAGTCGCTATTTTAACAACATAGAGAAGAAAAATGATATACTTATCTTAATAGATTTTTAAAGTTATTTAAAAAATTCATTACTTTTTCATGGTAAAAACTCTAGCAAACTTAGAATAAAGAGAGCCATCTTGCATGGGAATCAGTAAAAATCCTATAGCGAACATCAGCCTTAATGGTGAGGTATGGGCAGTTTTACTACTCACATTGAGAAAATCAAGGGTATCCCTTGATATTACTTTCTTGAAACATTTTTCTAGTCGTTGTAATATATCAAAGGAAAGGGGAAAAAAGCAAGAATCTTGGAAAGAAGTAAACCTTTCAAACAAATACCCTAAGATCTCAGTTATATGTAAAATTTAAGAAACAAAACAAATGAACAGAGGGAAAAATAAGAGAGAGAGGCAAACCAAGAAATAGACTTTTTTTTTTTAAGATTTTATTTATTTATTTGACAGACAGAGATCACAAGTAGGCAGAGAGGCAGGCAGAGAGAGAGAGGAGGAAGCAGGCTCCCTGCCGAGCAGAGAGCCCAACGTGGGGCTCCATTCCAGAACCCTGGGATCATGACCTGAGCCGAAGGCAGAGGCTTAACCCACTGAGCCACCCAGGTGCCCCAAGAAACAGACTCTTAATGCTAGAGAACACACTGATGGTCACCAGAGGGGAGGTGGGTGGGTGATGGGGGAAATGGGTGATGGGGATGAAGGAGGGCACCTGTGATGAGCACAGGGTGATGTATGGAAGTGATGAGTCACTCTATTGTACACCTGACACTAATATTACACTGTATGTTAACTAATGAATTTAAATAAAAACTTTAAAAAATACTGGCATTGTTAAAAAGTCATAGAAGTAAATAGGATGAATCTTCAATCACTTACCTTAATGTGAACTAAGAGTTAATACATGTAGTGTTACCCTGTAGTGGGCCCTGTTCTAATTGTTTTATATATACTCATCCCAGTGAATCTATGAAGTAGACACTTATCTTTCCTGTGTTATAGATGGAGAAACAGAGGCAGAGCAGAGGGCCTTCCCCTTTCCTTGCCTGAGGGGCCAGTGGCTGGTCCAGCAGAAGGGTTGGTTCCCCCTGCAGTGTGGAGGGAACAGGTGGGCACCAGCTTCCCCTAGACTGCAGGCCAATTCTTTTAGATCAAATACTCCTCTCCCTGGGGGAGGATTGCAAACCATGCGCTGGATACAGCCTCCCAGGGCATAACTGCTGAGGGTTCTAGGTCATGTCCTGCTGTGGTTCAGCCCCCAGTTTGCTAACCCTTTATGTTGCTGGTCAGTAGCATCCTAACTTGATGGCCAGCACTGTCCTTGCACCCTATTTCCAACAAGAGGACAAGGAAGGGACATGGATGTTGCTCTTTGACCAGTTGTTTCTTGGCAAGGAGGGACCCCAGCTCTGTCCTTGGGGAACACATGGGGATTTACAAGCCTGAGTCTCATAATTCATGAATTGTCCTCATTTTTATTTTTTAAGATTTATTTATTTATTTATTTATTTATTTATTTTAAAGAGAGAGCATTAATGCACACACACGAGTATATGGGAGTTGGGAGAGGGACAGAGGCAGAGAATCTCAAGCAGATGCCCCACTGAGTATGGAACCCTGCGTGGGGTTCACCCAACCATGAGATCATTACCAGAGCGCAAACCAAGAGTCGGCCACTCAACCGACTGAGCCACCCAGGTGCCCTGGATTGTCCTCATCTACATTCACCCATATCCAGATGCTCCTCCATACCATCGTGTGTATACACACACCTTCTTCCCAGCACTTGGACCTCACACACACACATATGCACACACAGCTGACTCACACAGTCAGGAGCACACAGTCACAGAGGCATGCAGTGGCAGAAGCACACTGTCCCCTTTCTCTCTGCCTCCCAAACACGAGTCACACAGACATAAACATACTCATGATGCATAAATGGGCACAATCATGGACTCTCCATGACATGCAGTAAGAGCAGGCCACATCTATATTTTCACTACTACTCTTTGAATCCATTTACACTGACTTGGAGCTGGGTGGAGATCAGTCCCACCAATTTATGCAATTTTTTATATGTAATTGATGCCCGGAAAGCTACTCACTTCCATTGACTCTTGTTCCTTCCATTAGCCCTTAATAGCTGGGCACAACCTTCCTCAGGTTTCAGAATGTGCACATGACTTATAAGCTCTCACAAGATGTGGTGCTGTGAAGTTCAATCTCCATCAATCCTCTGATGCCCCTGCATCAGGTAGGGTTCCACAGGGAAATAGAACAGTAGGAGATATGTTAAGAAATTGGCTCCTGAAAGAGTGAGGCTGGCCAATCAATAGTCTGTAGGGCAGGCAGTAGGCCAGAAACTGGGGCAGGAGTTTACATCGCAGTGCTGAGGTAAAATTTCTTCTAGAAAACCTCAGTCACTCCTCTGAAGGTTTTCAACTGATTAGATGAGGCCCACCCACAGCATTGAATGTATCTGTAACCTGCTTAAAGTCAACTAATTATAGTTGTTAATCACACCTACAAAGTACCTTCATAGCAACATTAGATCAGTGTTTGATGAAATAACTGGGTACCATCTTGTGGCCAAGTTGACACATAAAACTAGGCCTTACACTCCCTGACTCCAAGATAGACAAAGAGATGTGCTACCCAAATAGGAAGCCACAACCCATAGGTGCCCACTGAACCCTTGGAAATTCTTAGTCCAAACTGAGATGAGTGCTGCCTATAAATGCACACCTGATTGGAAGATGTTATAAGAAAATAATAACCGAGGAATGTCAGTAATGTGTTTATATGATTATGTGTTGAAATGATAATGTTTTGAATACTTTGGGTTAAGTTTCCTTAAAGATGATTTCAAATGTTTCTCCTTACTTTTTTAATGTGAATTCTAGAAGGTTTTAAATCATACATGTTTCTAACAGTGTATTGGACAGTGATTATACACCTCACCATATATATACACATATAGACAAATTGTATGTACATACACCTCATATATGTTTACCTCATCATATATGTTACCTCACTATATATATAGAATGCCATTATAAGTGCACATTATAGTGGCATATAAGTGGCACTATATATATAATGATTGTTGCAATTTCTACATACACATAAATGGCCTTTAATAGGAAATGAAAAAACTTTTGAACAAGTATTGCTGAAACTGCTGGGTATCTATGAAGAGAGAGACTCCATACTGAACTCTGTCACATATCCTCAACAAAAATTAATTTAAGATTGATATAAGGCCGAAATGTGAAAGCTAAGTCAATAAAGTTTTACAAGAAAACAAGAGAATGCCTTCATGAAATTGGAGGAGGCAAAAATGTCCCAGGTAGGATAATAAATCCCATAAGAAAAAAAAGAAAAGAAATGCATAGACTCTTCATCACGAGTGAAAGCTCCACTCACCAAAAGGCACCGGTAAATGAGGAGTCAGGCCACAAATTGTTAGAAAAGGTTTGTAAACTTCATCTGAGAAAAGATTTGTCCCTAGGATATCTAAAAATTCTTACAACTCTCCAATAAAAATGCAGAGAATATTTTTAAAAATGGGCCAAAGTCTTGAAATGAAAATGCCTTGAGGTAGGAACACAAATGTAGATAAACACAAGCCAAAGTGGTCAGCCTCTTTATTCCTGAGGATAACACTAATGAAAACCACAACAAGATCCTATACACACCTCCAGGAAAAAGGCTACAATTCACACAGCTGAAAACAACCCGGATCCGCACAGACACCAGGGAGCCAGAACTGCCATATTCTGCTGGGGAGAAAGCAAATAGGTACCATGACTTTGGCAAGGGAGAGATGACCCTAACACCTTCTTTGACATCTGTTTTGACCAACGGCTGGAGGTGGAAGAGAGGGAGTGCTCGCCTCCCAGCTTGGGGTGGGGGTGTTGGTGCTCACCCTGTCCTGATGTGTCCTGAGAGTCTCAGCGGTTTAGGGAGCAGTGCCCTCCTCTCTCTGAGCCTCAGCTCCCACATCTGTGCATGGGGCTCTCTGCTCTCATGAACAGAGCATGTGGGGTTATCTCACATGGCCCCTGAAAATCTCCAGAAAGATGTGGTTTACCCACTATGGTTTGACGCTTTGCTTACAGGACTGACTTGCAGAGTTCACAGAGCTCACTGTGTGTCACTACGGGTTGGCCAATAATGGCCTCATGCCTGGGTCCCTCATTCTCCCATTCATTTGTTCATTCACTCATTCATTCATTCATCCCACAAACAGGGACATCCCTGAAGGAAGTGTGTACTTGGATTTTTCCTGATAACAATTTTCCTTAAAGGCCTTGAAATCCAGAAGCTGTCATTCTACACTTTTATCGTTACCTTTGTCAAGTTACTTTTTTATACCAAGTCCTACAAATGAGGCTAAAAGTACCACGTCTGAAACCTTGCTGAGAAAATCCATCCAGGTGCTACCCCAGTCTGGCTACCTGACCCTGCACAACCTCTGGGGGCTTCCCTCCCTGCCCCAGCTCCAGTGCGCCTGCGTAGCCCCAGTGGCAATGTTTGATTTCCTTTTCTGAGAAAGGCCACGTGTGTGGCCCAGCCTCAGGTGATTTCGTGTTTGGCTGGTGTGAGGGGGCTGGTGACAGGTGGCAGTGAGGGTGGGGAACTGGAGTACACAGCAGGCAGCCTTCACTTCCTCTTCTGCCCACCCCTGCGCCAAGTTCTGGGAGAAGACTGAAGACTTGCTTTCTCTGTCTTTGGGTTTTGAGCTCTTCCTGGTTTTCAATTCATTGTTTAAAACTATGCTGAGGAAAAGAAAAATAACCTCCCTGTAATAAGCTCTTGAAGTTCTGTATCAGTCTGCAATTTTCAGAGCTCTAAGATATTCAGTACCGGCCCTCCCTATGTAAACCCGTCTTTCTGCTTCATTTGCATTTCCTTGTCAATTTCTGTTTTGGAAACATTTCAGTTATTGGATTCATTTTCACATTCTCTTCATTTGTTTGGGTTCTTCAGCATTAAATGATGTGGATTGTCCTTGTTGAATAACATTGGTTGTATCCTACAGATTGTTATGATTAGTGTTTTCATTGTTTGTGCTTCCCACAGTTTGCGTAGAATTTTATTTGGTGACTCATTGTATCTAAAGATTATTTAGATTTTGGAATTTTCCAGGCAGTTGTTGGTTTTGCTGAAAATGACTCCTATTGCAATATTGAGTCTTTCAGTGTAGTTTGAGGATCTCTTTGTAATTCAAAATGGTGAATTCTGAGGAAAATGCCGTGGTTGTCTGATGTTAAAAATTTGTTCAGCCTTTTCAGTTGCAACACTCTGCTAGTCTATATCCATGAAAGTTAAAACACTCTAATGGATTGTGTGCTGGTCAGTAGAGCATTACATATGACTTGACTCAGGATGGCTTTGTCCTTCCTTCATTCGAATGCCCACCCATTGATTGTTTCTACAAACATGCACAGAGCATGGAGGACAATGGCCAGGCCCTGTCTCCTACACTGGGGCCATTTGAGTGAGAGAAAAGAGTAGGTACAAGGTGTGGGTGTGCCACACATGTGGGCAGTGGAAAGAGGGGCTTTCTGGACAGAGAGAATGGTGTGCAAAATGGATTCAATAGGCCTTTGGGGGCCACAGGAGGACAAGGTTAGAAAGACAAGGTTAGAAAGACAAGGAAAGAAAGAGCCAAGGGCAGCGTGGAGTTCTTCATTGCTTTGGGTCTACCTGCCCGACCCTCAGCAGGCATGGCCTACCCTGGATGCCTGGTATAGGTTTGGTTGCCTGGCTTCATGACAGGCAGACCTCTTTCTGGGGTGGTATGGTCCAGCTGGCCTTGATGACCCTAGGCCCCTCTGTGTCAGACTGGGCCACTGTGGAGGAGCTTATACAATTTATCCCATTATATGATACTCTCTAGGAAATATAAGTAATATTTCTTATTTGATCAGTCAGCCTACTATTCTTTAAACAACACAATATTATCTATGAGCAGTTTAGCCCACAAAAACATTTGAAATAGAAAGACACTTTCTCTGTTAATGTTTCAGCAGCATTGTAGCAAAGAAAGGTATAAACGCCCTTGTGATCTCAATAAACATGCTTAAATGAAAGACAGGCTGACATGAGGATTGAATGGAGACAGAAGCCTATGAAGTGGGGAGTATATCTGACTGGACCCACCCTTGTCTGTTGCCATTTGGCTGTGTGAGCCTCCGGTAGAATCCAGGCTAATCTAGACACTTAGTGAAGATGTGGGCGGATCATTCTGTAACTTCTTACCTTTGCCTCCTGACTCTAAGAGCCTGAGCCACTGTGACTCAAAATAGTTATTTAGATAATGGGTTTATCCCTGTGTCACTCTTCACAATGCCATCCTTAGGTTTACAGGTTGTGTCCCTGGGGGCATCTTGTGTCAAGTGCTGGAGTGTCTGGGAGTATGGCGTACGGAATAGATCCGACCAGCAACTGGTCTGATTCAAGATCCAGCATGTCCTCAAGTTTGGCAAATGGAGAATGTCATGAAGGACACAAGGGTGAAGCCTTGGGTAATTAAGCAAAGACTCTGGTCTGAGAAAAAAACAAGTCCCACCGTACAGAACAATAGGCTCGTCTTTGCTCACCTGGATCATGGTCCAGAGACAGAACCATTCTGACAAAAGCATCTTCAATCTTCAGGGGAGTCATGCCTCAGATCCCTGGTATGTAATGGGGATCTAGAACCTGCCATCTGACTGCCACTGAGTCTCAGGTTCTCCATCTCTACCTGGGTCCAACATTTAGAACAGCCTACCAGCAGTCCTAAGAAGATTCTAATAGGACTCAAGGGTCTCCCTGGTACCTGGAAGCCAGTACATACTCGGAAATGGACAGTAGCCTCTCCTAAGACTTCCCCAAGGAGGTACACCTCCGAGTCAGGCATTGTGTAGAAAGGAATGGACAAGCACCAGAGTATTGCCAGAAAACAGAAGCACCATGAGGGTTAATCATGGCATCTGTCACACTGTGCACTGAGGGAAACAGAGGATTTGGGGGTGGGGGCAGGGATTGTGGGGCACCCAGATTTAGAGACTCGACATGAAACTGGATCCTGTGCCAGCACACTCCAGAGACTGTATCTCTTCATGACAGGCTATGATTAGAGAGTGTCCCTTCAGCACAGATCCTTAGGAAAAGCATCTACTGGACGCAGATTGTTCTAGTTCCTTCCTAACCCCATACCTGAGCTAGTCATACTTTGTTCCTATTCCTATTCTTATTTGGTGGTTTCTGCCTTGAAGACAGAGAGGCCCATCTCTGGGCAGGACATGTGCCTTCTGTGTCTATCTCCTTACATAAGTGACTAGTGACAGGTAGGTAAAGGCTTAGCTGGTCACCCTAAGGCCTGGGGTGTGGTCGCAAGAGTCATGAGGGTTATTACAAAGCCATGCTGCGCTGTGTGGCCTGTGAACATGTAGGGTCTGGCACTGGAATGATGAGCATCCATATGTCCTGTCAAGAATAAATTCTATCTCATTACACTTTAGCTTTGAGGCAGGACCAGGAGAAGGTAATGGGTCAGCATCACTGCTCGAGAAATCATTGTGTGGGAAGGATATGAGCCAGGACTTCATCTTATCAACCCTGTCTCCCACTGTCCAGGTGTGACTTGCTTCCCTGACAATTCCCTCACTTTGTAGAGATTCCCCTGTTACTGGAAATCAATGAACGTTTTCTTTGAAAATGGCCAGCAGAGGGCAGCATACACCAGGTGCCCTAAAGAGTCCTGTTCTCCAGGTCCCTTCTGTGGAATTGCCCTCTGCCTTGCAAGGATAATTAGAATACCCAACAGTTCACTGTCCCTGGCTTACTCTCCTTCCTTGTATTTAGGCTACTTTCCCCTGTTTTCCTTAACAAGTGTTTCTCAGTTTTCTTCTTTTTACTTTTATATTTGTAAGATTTCATTTATTTATTTGAGAGGGAGATAGAGTATGAGCAGGGGACGGGGCAGTGGGAGAAAAAGAGGGACAAGAAGACTCCCCCTGAGCAGAGAGCCTGATGTGGGACTCAAGCCCAGGACCCTGAGATCATGACCTGAGACAAGGGGAGACTCTTAACTGACTGAGCCACCCACATGCCCTTCTTTGCACTTACATTTTAATATCTTCAACAAATGTAGGCTCTTGGCCCTGTGTGTACAAGGTCATGCACATGACAATGAGGGTCATGGTGAGCCAGGCTCCCCTGTCCTCAATCATGGTCTACTTTTTCAACCTCAGCATCCATGTCTGTATATCTGTCTGTCTGTGGACTGATCCTAGAAATCCAAGAAGGGGAGGGCCTTTTTTTCTCCTAGAACTATAGCTGAGCCCCAGTTTCCTACAGAACAAATGTGAGAAATTCCCTAGATTACCAATGGCAGGTACTGAGACTTTGTGTGGGACATCTCCTGGTGTGGTCACATAGGGCCTCCATCTGCAAGGTTTGCCAGCCGAGGCCAGGGCTAAGTGTGGAATTGAAATCCTGATGGAGGGGCATTAAACCCTGCCACTACCCCTCATTCAAGGGCATCAGAGTGGTGCTGGAAGGAGAGGTCCTTTCCTTTCTGTTCCATGATGCTCTGGAGAGTTACACCTGCTGGCCATGATGAGGAGCTAGATCAATCTAACCTTCCTACAGGTAACAATGATTAAGTCTGGACAAATTATTCCCAAGAAAGCACTGGATGGAAGGCACTGCAGAGTCATTCAAATGAAGTGGATCCTGGAGGGGATACCTTTGGAAAGAAAGTGCTAGGAGTGAGATCTCAGTGCAGTTTTTCAGCCAAGGAATTGCCCCAATACTCAATAAATACTAAATTTCACCAAAATGACTCAGATCAGATAGAAAATCTTTCCCATAAAGTCAACCTCAAGCTCAGATGACTTCCCTGGTGAAGTCTATCAACTTGAAGGAAGAAACAACCTTACACCAAGTCTTTCAGAACATAAAGGAAAAGGGATGTCGTGGTGATCAGTTGTGGGACATCAGTATTTCCTGATACCAAATGTCAAAGTATACAAAAGCAGAATGACAGACTGATGTGCCTCATGATCATGGTCACAAAAATTTATAATTAAATAGAAGCACAAGGACAATGTCCAGTAATCAATTTATACTTCTGTATTTTAGCAATAATAATTTAGAATGCAGAAGTATTAATTTCATTCAGTGTCAGTTCTCTACATGATTAAATTCAACTCAATATTAATTACAACCCTAGAGAAATAACCAACCTACTCCATAATTTATATGGAATTCATTAAGGGGGGGTTATACTCCATGATTTCATGTATAAAATTCATGATTTCATGTATAAAAATACAGTAATCAAGACAGCCTTGAGTTGGCATGGGGACATATAAATACATCTGTGAAATAGAATAGAGAATCCAGACATCTACCCAGTTTCTATAAATGGGACATCGATTCTCCAAGTAAGCGTAAAAGACCTTTAGTGGAGAAGATAAAGACTTTTCAACAAGTATTGCTGAAATGCTGGATATTTATGAGAGATGTAATCAATCTTGACCTCTACCACACAGTCATGTAAAATTAATTCAGTTTTATGACTGAATATAAAAGGTAAGTCAGTAAAGTTTCTACAAAAAAAACAGGAGAATCTCTTCATGAAATTGGAGTAGGCTAAAAGTCTTGGTAGAATATTAAAACCATAAACAAAGAAAAAAAAAAATAGGTGGTCTACCCTTCACCCAAAATGAAAACTCTGCTCATCGGGGTCACCAGCAAGAAAATGAGATGAGATTCACATCGTTAGAAAGTTTAAAATTCATCTGAGAAAGGACTTGTCCTAGAATATATAAAAAATCAGGCAAAGAAATAAAAAATGTGGGCATAAGACTTGAAAAGAAAATGTACAAAGGAAAACATATGAAAGCTCTGTAAGCAAAAGAAATCAATTAGCACTACTTCTCATCAGGGAAATAGTCATGAGATCAGCGAGCAACTGCTCATAGTCTCAGGAGAAAAGCCTCAATTAAATCTATGGTCAACTAATCTTCGACAAAGCAGGAAAGAATATCCAATGGAAAAAAGACAGCCTCTTCAACAAATGGTGTTGGGAAAATTGGACAGCCGCATGCAGAAAAATGAAATTGGACCATTTCCTTACACCACACACAAAAATAGACTCAAAATGGATGAAGGACCTCAACGTGAGAAAGGAATCCATCTAAATCCTTGAGGAGAACACAAGCAGCAACCTCTTCGACCTCAACCGCAGCAACTTCTTCCTAGGAACAACGCCAAAGGCAAGGGAAGCAAGGGAAAAAATGAATTATTGGGACTCCATCAAGATCAAAAGCTTTTGCACAGCAAAGGAAACAGTCAACAAAACCAAAAGACAACTGACAGAATGGGAGAAGATATTTGCAAATGACATATCAGATAAAAGGCTAGTATCCAAAATCTATAAAGAGCTTAGCAAACTCAACACCCAAAGAACAAATAATCCAATCAAGAAATGGGCAGAGGACATGAACAGACATTTCTGCAAAGAAGACATCCAGATACAGACACATGAAAAAGTGCTCCACATCACTGGGCATCAGGGAAATACAAATCAAAACCACAATGAGATACCACCTCACACCAGTCAGAATGGCTAAAATGAACAAGTCAGGAAATGACAGATGCTGGCGAGGATGCGGAGAAAGGGGAACCCTCCTACACTGTTGGTGGGAATGCAAGCTGGTGCAACCACTCTGGAAAAGAGCATGGAGGTTCCTCAAAAAATTGGAAATAGAGCTACCTTATGACCCAGCAATTGCACTACTGGGTATTTACCCTAAAGATACAAATGTAGTGATCCAAAGGGGCACGTGTACCCGAATGTTTATAGCAGCAGTGTCCACAATAGCCAAGTTATGGAAAGAACCTAGATGTCCCTCAACAGATGAATGGATAAAGAAGGTGTGGTATATTATATATGCAATGGAATACTATGCAGCCATCAAAAGAAATGAAATCTTACCATTTGCGATGACATGGATGGTACTGGGGGGTATTATGCTTAGCGAAATAAGTCAATTGGAGAAAGACAACTATCATATGATCTCCCTGATATGAGGAAGTGGAGATGCAACGGGGGTGGGGGTTAAGGGGGTAGGAAAAGAAAAAATGAAACAAGATGGGATTGGGAGGGAGACAACCAAAAGAGACTCTTAATGTCATAAAAGAAACTGAGGGGGGTGGGAGGGAGGGGGGTTGGGAGGGGGGGTGGGGTTACATTATATGTTTAAATAAAAATAAAATTAAAAAAAAAAAAAGGACAGAATGCAGCAGGAGCTGACCCAGGTCACAGAACCAGCACTGCCACACAATGCTGCAGAGAAAATAAGGAGGTACCTCCACTTTGGAAAAATATAAGGTGACCATCTTATTTGATGTATGGTGACCAAAGGTTGGAGGTGGCAGCTACAGAGTAGTTGGGGTGTTTGCATCACAGGCAGTGGGGTCAGCTTATCATGGGCTGTTCTGAGAGGCACAAGAGGTCAAGGTCAGTGGTGAAGGAAGCAAGCCTCTCCTCTCCCCGGGCTTGTTTCCACAGCAGGACATGAGCCCTTGGCTTTGCACTGAGCAGAACACCCTTCCTTGAGTCATGAGTTTGCCTATGTCCCCCGCCCCCCAACAACCTACCAGGAGCATGTGGCTTTTCTCCCTTTGGTTAAAGCACCTACAGAGTCCACAGAGTTCATCATGCATACACAGACATGTCCAATAGCCGTGTCTGCATCACGCATTCACTCACGCACCCCTGCATTCACTCCACAAACAGAAACAGGCACCTCCCAGATTTTGCAACAATCCTGCAATAGATACCTGTGCACATTATCAGCCACTTCTCTTTTTCAAAATTGATTTTACTAATTATTTAGTAGAAGGAGACCCAAATAAAGCCACAAGAGTGGCCTCCAGTCGTCCTGTACAGAAAACGCTGAGTGGCGATGCCAGGCTGTGCTTTTCATCTCTGCACAGGCTCTGCACTCAAGTTTGGGCTGCAGCCCTTTGGCCAGCCTGGGAGGGGCTTTTCCTTGTGGTGGCTCCATGATGAGCGGGAACGGCAGGGGCAGGAGGGGCAGATGGCTGTGAGAGCATGGTCGGCAGTCCAGCACCGCTATTCCCAGCAGCTCCTCCTTGCACCTCCCTACACAGAGTTCTGAAAGGAGGGCGCTGGAGATTTGGTTCTCCTCTCTATGTTGTGGTTCCATTCTCTCTTTTTATTCTCAGTGTCTTCCTTCCCTATGTGAGAGAAAGAGACATGGCCACTCAGTTCCAACATTTGACGGTTCAATTAGTCTTTCAATTTCCTGAAATCCGAAAGATAGTGTTTCACTCCTTTCAGGGCCTTAGTCCATTCAGGCTGCCAGAACGAAATACCATGGGCCGGGGGTGGGAGGGTGTGTGGAGTCTGAAGAGCAGAAACGTACTTCTCACTGTCGTGGAGGCTGGAAGTCCAAGACCCTAACCCTAACCCTAACCCTAACCCTGACCCTAACCCCGACCCTGACCCTCTGCACAGGCAGAGCTGGTGTCAAGTGAAGTCTTCCTGATTAATACTTCAATTTTCCTTGCTTGTTTCTAATTCTACTGAATGTAATCACAGGAAATGAGCTCTATTGCAGTATTTTATTTTAAAAAATTGAGGATTTTCTTTCTGTCCAAAATAGTGAATTTTGACAAATGTTACATGGTCACGATAAACATTTGTTCAACATTTTAAATTACATGCATTCCACCATTCTACATTGACAGGAGTTTTAAATTCTTAAAGAAACCAGCTGCTTAGCAGATTATTATGCAAGACCCCTCGGGGGTGACCAGGAATGGCTTTGCTCTTTTGTTCTTCATTCAGATGCTCATATATTCATTCCTGCCCCACACAGGCATAGAGCACTGAGCACTGAGCACTGAATCCTGGCCAAGCCCTGCCATGGGCACTGGGGAGCATGGGTGAAGAAGGACCATGGTTTCAGATGGAGTTGAGCTCCCCTCCACTGTGGGCAGTGAGAGGAAAGGCAGCGGAAATGGCATGCACAGAAAACAGGGTGGGCATTTAGGACCCTCAAAGGAAGAGTTGAAGTAAAGGGGAAGAGAGCCAGGAGCAAAGGAGAGGGTGTGTGACTTCTATATTGTTCCAGTCCTGCTCACCCAGCCCTCTGCAGGCACAGGCATTCTTGGTTTCTGGTGCAAGCTGAGGGCAGCGAGCAACCCAGTTGGGGGATCTCCATGATGTGTCAGCCATGGTGGCTCCAGGGGTCTCTGCACCAGACTGGATCACTACGGAGGAATGTTGTCCTGCCAGGATCTGTGCAGTTGGACAACCCAGGACACACTGCAGAGTTTTAGGGTCAAAGATAGGAGACCAAAACATGTCTTGTTCTATAATGGAAATGCCGTAATCTTGGAAGTGCCAGATGTGTGGATTGTTACACACCTGTGGTTAGAGACATCGTATACATTATAGTAAGACACTGAGGAAAGAAGATCCTCAAATGTTCAGCTGAATGACAACTGAGGTATGCTAGTGCAGTTAGGGTCCAGACCACCCATCAAAACACAAGCAGAAGAAGCCAGCACACATTTAAAAGTATAGGAGGCAACTGAAAAGATTCACTGTCTCCATGGTGCTGCCTCTGGCTGTGTGCAGGGTCAGCCGTGGGGTCTGCGGGACCACTGGCTCTCGAGAGAAGAGGGCATGCATGATCACGTGCAGCTGGAGGAGGGAGAGTGAGTGGATGACCAGGAAAGAGGACCGTGGAGGAAATGAAGGATGCTGTGATATAACAATGATCTGGAGAGACACCGGTTCTCCACCCCAAGTGCTGAAGAAGAGGAGAGCCCACCTGACTGGTGATTGTAATGACATCCAGACCAAGAAGCCTCAACTAAAAGGGCCGCTTGGCATCTCACGAAGAGAGAAAATGGAATGAATAACTTTTCTTGAGAGAAGAAAGGGAGCTTTGTGGGATATTTTCCCATCAAGGTAGACCATGACTTGCAATAAGAGGTGAAAAATTCTGAAGGCAACGACCTGATGAGCTGTAGAATCTGCAGAGAGTGATTTGAAGAGCTCAAAGACAAGATGGAAAGAAACATTATTCTTTTCAGGGCCACTGTCTGTCTCTAGAATGAAAAGCTCATATTAAGAAGCGGAATGAGAGCCTCTCCAGACAGGAGGTCACAGATTTGAGACAGAGACTGAGAGAAATGACAGTTCACCCGCAGCCTTGTGTATGTGACAAGTCCAGGGGTGCATTCGGCAGGGACGATTGCATCCCTCATCTGGCATCGGGTGGGGTGTTCTGTGGGATGGGGTGGGGACATCTCTGGCCTACCTACTTAGACCTTTGGCTGACTGGCACCTGTCCTCCTGTTCCTCCTACTGATCATCTTCTTTACCTCAGGCTGAGGTTTCTCTGGGCCTAAATGGGGAGTGCCTGGCAAGAGGAAGTCCCCTTTCCACACTTCTCCTGGGAGCCTGGGATACAGTGCTCCAAGCTGGCCCCCCATCAAGCTCAGGTCATGTTCAAATGTCCACAGGACATGTCTCTCCAGAAAATGGGGAGATTTGTCTCCTGGACTCACTCATCCCGATGATACCCTGACAGTCAAAATCCTGAAAAGCCCTGAAACCTTTAAGTCCCTTATTCGACATATTAAATTTTAGGATGGAAATGTCTTCGAAGCAAGTGATGTTACTTTCTCATTTTGCATCTTGATCGTAGCATCGCATGCTAAATCATGGCAGATTTAGAAAACAGAAATCCTCTCATTTCTCCCCCACTGCATTGCTGTCTGTAGAAAACAGAAGTAGTATTTTATATGGTGAGTCAGTCCACTATTCCCTAGATGATGCAGGATGATGTCTGAGCATTTTTGCTCACAGAGACATGTGGGAAACAAGCAAACGTTCCCTCTGTTAATGTTTCTATTTACCAGCATTGTAAGAAAAACATGAGAATTTCTTGGTGGTCTCAGTAATTTATAGCTAAATTCTAAGAATGGTTAATCTGTGTTGACTGAGAGAAGGAGCCATGTTTGAGTGGGGGGTCTAGTAGGGCTGGACAAACTTCAGTCTAGTGCCTGCTGGCTGGGCCAGTCTCCAATGGGGCTGGAATATACTGAGCTCCTCGCTGAAGGAGAGGTGGGCTCTGGCTGTGACTCCTCGCCTGCGACCAGGAGCAGATGTGGGATGAGGGGGCCTTTAGATGCGTCTGGAATCACGTGCTCATGCTAGTGTCCCTGCATCCTGGCACCTGCTGCCAGCCCCAGTTGCTACTGAGGATGGAGTAGGGAAGCAGAGCTGCTCATCAGCCCCGCTGATCCAGATACATGAGCATCTGAGATGTGGGTGACACCAAGCAAGACTGAACATTGGTTAGTGAGGTGGGGGTCCTGCATCTGGGGCCCAGGCCAGGACAGTAGTCCAGGTTGGGCTCCTCTGTCCATAAGGATGAGGAGTGGCCAGTGTTGTGAGAGAACCTCCGGCAAGGACTCTCTGGGGTCAGCCAGAGCAGGATTTGAGCTGGGCTCAAGATCCATCGGCAGTACGGTATCTTTCCACGGATGGCACTTAGCTGGGCCTCGGTTTCCTGATATGCATATGGGTGCTGTTCTAGGAACTGCCTGACGGTGATCCTGGGAAGGTTCCGCAATGAGCAGAGGTCTCACTAGTGCCTGGTACTCAGCAGATACCCTAATAAACACACATAGTGTGAACCAAATCTTATCCGTTTGGAGACCATCAACACAGTTCCTTGGGCTGCCAGGAGAACATGTCTTTGTGTGGAACTGGGAACAAAATTATTCCCACACATTTCTCTGAGCTTCTTTTGAGCTTCTCAGAAATGTGCTTCTGTCCAGAAAGTCTGTGTCTACATAGCTCACTGTAGAAACTTAGCCCTATGGGTTTCACTCTGTTGTCCAAGTCTATTCAGTGCTGAGCTCAACTGAAATGCTAGGTGAGGCTGCGGCAGGTCCCTCAGTGCCTGCCTGGGCCTGTCCTCATCCTGATGCTGAGGGTCAGATGAAACAACAGCATGTTAATATCCCATCCTATGTCATTTTCCATTCACTGTGTGTGAGTTCCTCTCTCTGGGAGAACAGCCAGAGAAGACTCCTGTTTGAAATAACGCTGTGTTGGGTAAAGGGTTAACAAAACCTTTTCTCCTATTTTATGGAATTGTCACTAGGGTTAACTCTCTGGCTCCCTCTGCCCAGAAACCTGATGAAGCTTGGTCATCCGCTGTGTTCCTGAGCGGTGCCACATGTGGTAGAAGCCACCTTTGCTTTTGAATTGCCTCTGACTCAGGAGGACAGAAAGGACTACAAATATCAGGGTGGGAGGCAGAGCCTTGGAATTACCAAAGTGTGATGATTCTTGTGACTTCCAGGTCCCTAGTGGAGCCCTGGACATTTGTCTCTGGAGATGTCATTGTTGGTTCCAACATGGCAAGAAAATTGTGCCCTGACTCTACTGCTTCGGGATTATGTGGTGGTTTCCCTCTGAAGTATCACTTCTCAGGTGCTGGTTCCAAAGCAGGAAGGGAAGCTGAATATCGTTGTGCAAGAAGTTTCTGTAGGACTGTCTTTGCACCCTTCATGGCAAGGGGGATCTTTGTGTGCGTGTGTGTGGGTGAGCGCATGCATGAGGGCACATGTGAGCATGCACACACATTTGAATCTCTTGTCAGCTCCCACCCCACAAGTCATCTCTTTGTTAATGAGCATAATGGGTACATTCTGCTGTTTCTTTCATGGGCACTCCCCAGCCGACTCCGTGGATGGGGACCACAGGGCAGACAGGAGCAGAGAGCCTGGATAAGGTGCTGGGCAAGTGAAAGTGGGGAGGGAAGCCACTCTTGGGAGGAAGGGGTATTAAAATCCACATACAAACAAAAGGTAGACAGACACTCCATACAAATATCATTGATAAGGAGACCTAGACTTGAGCACATGCAGGGACACAGGTTAAGGGACCATCAGCAAGCAGACCACAGCCTAGGGCAGATGGGATCTCGACAAGGATGGAAAGGACAGAGAAGAGAATCAGGTGCTGTGAGCTCCAAAATGAGAGAGTTCTGTGCTGATGAGCTTAGGACTTCTTCCATCTCTCTGTGAAGAGCTGACCCGATAGATCCTGAGAGAGAAAGACCTTGTAGAGACAAGTCTGAAAGAGGGATGCTCTTATGCCTCAGCCTGGGTGGAACCAGACATGAAAAGCAGGATCATGCTGAAGAACTAAATTCTTTAGTTTATAATTACTACAGAGGGACAGGGATTTCATAGTTCCACAGTCTGCTTTGCGAACGTGATTCTCTGAAGGATATAAGAAAAGCCACTGATACTAAGTTTGTTGTTGTAAAGATGGGAGTTTGACTTCCAAGCCCTTTACATGTTGGAGCTGAAACTAGAAACCAGAATGCATCATTTTTTATATTATTCAAATGCTATCTTTCCTGTAAACTTAGTAAAGAAGGAGGCCTCAGGCAGAGAGGATAGTCCCTGCTTTATAGTCCATCCCTGATGGCATATTTCTGTTTGCTGTTGGGCTCTGACTGCTTTGGGCCCCATCCAACTTCCCCGAGGGGTACAAGGACCAGTATTTCAGCACATGTGTGACCCTATATGCCCCATCCCACAGACTGGGGCACGCTGATTTACAAGTGACCAGAGTGGTGGGGCCCCTGTGGGCACACATTTTCCAGCGGGGCCCACCTTGAAGCAGGGTTCAGTTTCATGTAGTCCCCAAATAGACCCAAATTCCTCCCAGATGAATGGGAAATGAGTAAGTGACTGAGGATTTGTAGACAAAGATGTGTAAAACACAATTCGACTAACACTTCATCAACTCTATTATTAGAACTCTGTCTTTGGCTTTCCCAGCCAAATTATTTTTTCTATTATTTTTTTATTTTTTGTATGATTCCCCTTTTATGTTTTGTATGATTCCCCTTCAGGGATGATCAGGATGACCTCTGTGGGCCTGACCCAACCAATTTCTTTCTCATTCCCATGTGAATGTTCCATTCAGAAAAACTGAATTCCCTTGAACTGTGTCCATCCACTGTTTTCAAAGTTCACAATGTGTGAAGACTTAGGTCATCCTTCTACATCTGGGAAGGAAGTTCTTTGCTATTCTTGGTCCTTGATGCCACGTTTCATAGCTTGTGTGGGCAGTGTCTCCCTCCCTCTGCCAAGGTTCCTCTCATTCTTGCACACATCCCACCCTTGAAAGCTCCCAGATGGATACCACCCCAAGTTCCAGACAAGCTGGAGGAGCAAATGGATATTTGACTTAGAAAGCGCAGTGGGGTGGAAAGTCAGGAGACATAGACTTGCAGTCACTACTTTATCATTTCAGTGATCCTTCTAGAGAATAGCTTCCTGACCTGTGAAATGAGGGGTGTGGAGGTGATTCAGGAAGAGGATGTGCAACACCCTCTTAAAATTTTTAGTAAACATTAATATACTTTGCAATTTAAGATAAAACATGCTTCACAATTCTTTTTGCATTGTTTCAGAAAGATAACTTATCCAAATTATAATGGAACAGTATCTACTAACAGATGAAGATGGTAATTTATTTATTTATTTCAACAAGTCAAATTTTCACAAGATGTCTGAACACACAAGACAACACTGGGTAATGACGATATAATTTCATATGGAGAGAGAAAAAAAAACCTTAACCTTTCCTTTTTATCTTTTTTTTTCTATTTTTGTGCAAAGAAAGTATAAATAGAGAATATATTTGTCACCTACAGTCAGGTATTGGCTTTCTTTCTAGGGAAAGAGGTTTAATAAAAATCAAAACAAGCAGGGGCACCTGAATGGCTCAGTGAGTTGAAGCCTCTGCCTTCGGCTTGGGTCGTAATCCCAGGGTCCTGGGATCTAGCCCCACATCAGGCTCTCTGCTCGACAGGGAACCTGCTTCCTGCTCTCTCTCTGCCTGCCTCTCTGCCTACTTGTGATCTCTGTCTGTCAAATAAATAAAATTTTTAAAAAATCTTTAAAAAAAATCAAAACAAGCATAGAGAATTCTCTTTATGAACACTTTCATTAGAAAACAAGAAGTTAGTCAAACTTCCTACCCTCCTGATGTACCTAAATGTTCTGCTGTGGATTCAATTCCACTTTTAATTGAAAGGATATTAAAGGGTAGCAGAATATGCCACCCAAAACATGCCACTTTGACATACTGCTTATTTTCAACTAAAGTTACCTAAGTCAGTACAAGAAGGACACTCTGACCCTCCTTTTCCCCCCTTATAGCAGGATATAGATCTCCCTTGTGAAGGTCCCCTCCCTGCCCCTGGAGAGCAGAAGGTACCCTTACCATCTTTATCATCCTTTATCAGAGACAGGGAATTTAGGGCCAAGAAGGATATATAAACAGATCTTGTCACTCCTTCACTAATTTACTACCCAAGCCCAAACTTCCTTGTCTTGTCAATTCTTCATAGATATTTTGTTCTTTGTCTGAAATGTATAAAAGCTGCCTCTTCTGGACATTATTTGCGTTTCCTAATTTTATGGGCTCCCATATATACAAAATTAAATTTCTTTTACTCTTGTTTATCTGTCTTATGTCAATTTAATTATTAGGTCAGCCAAAGAAGCTAGAAGGGAAGAAGGGAAAGTTTTCCTTCCCCGCAGTGTTAAAGAGGTAAACATACTTCCTGCAGTCTTATGAAAGTCATTTAATAATAAATAATTTGTGCTGAAGTGGAGAATTCACATAAAGGAATTGATTTTTGAAGTGAGACAGAATAATTTTGTAACATGCAGAAAGAATATAGCTTTCAATACCTTGAAATTATAGTGCAAAATGAATTTTAAGGAGCCAATCAGGGCAGTCCCACTAGATTACTACAGCAGCCACCTTCCATCTGGCAAAATCAATATGTCTTTTAGTGGCAGTGCATTTTCTTTTCCAATTAACCTGTATTCCCCAATCACATATATGTAAAACTGAATGATTTTCAAATGCCCAATTAAATCCTTCCTTGCTTGGTATATTATCATGCCAGAAAATGTAGAAATAACAGTATCTTTATTGTGGGACATATGAAAAATAGCATAAAATTATTTGTGATTCTAAATAAATACTGTTATGTGTTTGTAACTCTGTAACAATTAATAGCATTATTTCTTAAGAACTTCTATTGAAGACACATTGAATGCAGTTTGCAAATTTCAACAATTACATCTTCATGCCCTTAATCCGGATGAGACAGATGAATGGAATGGAATAACCAGTGTCTAGCAGCAAGAGCGAGTAAGATCATATGCTTACATTCAGAGCTGCCTGGGAGGCTTACATTTAAGGAGGAGGCAAGTTTGTGAAAATGTAGCCTAATTTGAATTCTTTGTATGTATGTGAATAGTTTAAAAAGTGGTAAGAGGTGGCAGATTTTAGAACTTTGTTTACCTTAGAGCAGTACCCTGTGCTAATCCAATCATGACCGAGTTTTTCTCTCATTTTATCTCTCATCATTTATTCTCTCATTTTTCTCATTTTATCCTTTATGGATAAGCAATACTGTTCTTTAAGAGATTCCTATAAAAAGAATAAGAATGGCTCAGAGCATCATCACTCAGGATGGAGATACTCTCCAGATGACACATCCATTTGTTCTCCTGCAGAAAGACAGAACCCGGATATTTGTGTGTAATAAATGAGCAGTTTTTGCTTCTCAAATAAAATATTTTTATTTTTACAAAAATGTTCTAAAATGGACTTGATTTTTTTTACTTTTTTAATTAAGAAAATATTTACCATATCAGCTTGTCAATGCTATTGATTTTCTCATAAAGCCACTCTTGCAAATAGTAAACTAAGTTCAGTACATATTATCTGTAATATGAAAGGGATTGCAGGTCAGTCCTGGTGTAATATTTTGTTATTATTTCCTCGTATTTATTCTCCAGAACAGACTCTGAACTTCTTTACAAAAATATTGTTGTACTGCAGGGTTCCACTCTGACATGTGAGAGCGTGAAACATTATCCCCACCATTCCAACAAAAAAAGAGGCTGAATGCACAGAAAATCAATGACTTTTCTTGAACCCATTAGAGAAGTTAAATCACAGGGCAAACTGCCACTTCAGCATGTAGAGAGACAAGTGAGTGCAGAGACACAGCCGACAGCAGCTTACCTGCAGAGGAGACCATGAGGCTGGAAACTGTAGGAATGCTTACATGGTAATTTTGATGAATTGCTGGAAGCTGAGTGTGGAGCAGTTTGAGAATAAGAAAATACTGAGAGCCCTATTTTAGGAGGGACCCTGCACATTCTGGGCCTTTACCTCCAGGAACCTCACCAAGTAAACAGCCAAGAAAAAGCACTTGTGTGTCTTTCTCAGGGAGAGGAGAAAGGAACAGTTTTGAAGTGTGTGCAGTTTGTTCTCTGTCACAAAGGCTTACCTCCAGGGACCAGGACTGATCAGAACTGCGCCTGGGAGGGTCTGGGCGCCCTAGAATTTTACCCGTGCCCTCTCGCCCCTCTTATAAGCATCTTTTCCTCTATTAAATCATTAGGTACGTGGTCAGTATGCTCTCTGAAGTCTGGTAAGTCCATTCGATGATTGATCTGTTAAAACTGTTATAATAACCAGTATTTTTCTGGCCTGCCAATTGGGAGGCTCATAGACTCTCAAGATATTCAAACTGATGAAATCTTTGTACTGGCAAAATATTCTGTTCATTTGGGGAGACATAAGTGCAAATTTTGGAGCCTTGTTAGAACTAGAGTCAGAAGCTGGCAGAGCCTGGGAACTTGTATCTGAAATTCTCACCAGACAGTTTTGATGATTAGCCAGGTTTGAGAACCCCTAACCTAAGCCCGGGGTAGGGGGTGGTCCTCAGTCATCCTAAAGCTCCATCACAGACCCTACATAGCAGGACTGTGTCTTGTCTGCTGGGAAGAATTAGTCCAATTTGCATGGGTGAAAATTATAGTGTAAATAAATAGAAATCAAAGGAAATGTTGAGGTTAGGGCTTGATACATATTGCTTTTAAACTTTCACATCAGGTTGCTTAGTAAGCTGTAACTGTTTACAAATGTTGCACTTAACCTCAGGATACATTATCACAAGTCTTATTCAAACTAGTAGAAAGGAATCGCAGTTATTATTGCAATGGCCATATCTGGAAACACGGAGAAAGACTACAGCCAACAGACAGTGGTCTGTACATGTTTTAGACCCATGGTGACTGTCCCATGCTTGCTGATATCAAGAAAAGCTACATCTGCCATGGTGTGCATGTCTCTGGCCTGTGTGTTTCCCCCATTTTAGGTTCTTAGCTAAATTAATTAGAATTTATCTAACCTTTCCTTGGAGACATGTCTGCTAGGAAAAAATAATGCAACCCACATGGGTAAAAAATATGATATAAATGAATTATATCCACAGAAAATCATAGGTGAACCAGTTAATATATTATATTTGTACTTATTAATAATTCTCTGGCGCTCTCTCTAGTAGGGGAAAGGGCATTGCTTCAGCTCGCAGTACATCCACATCTTTTTGTATACAAGATGTATGGTGCATAGGGGCTGTTTCTCGTACTTCCTGGTTTTGAAAGTGAGTTCAGGCTTATCATTTTCCAGCTGAGAAGCCCAAAGTGAGAGATTAAGTGTCTTTGTCATTGTCACATGGCTCAGAGATAGGGATGCTCAACCTACTGAGCTGTGAGCCAAAGGCATTTTATCGGGACAGATCATTTTGATGTGAATTGCATTTTATGAAATATGACTTCAGCACCAAAATACTCAAGTCCTCACTGTTAACCTCTTGTTGAAAGGTAAATAAAACTTTGGATTTGGACTCTACTGATCTCCAAATCAGAGGGAAAAAAATCATTTACAAACATGAAATGGAGATCACATTCCACTGCCTGCATGATAGTTAGGGCTCTAACGGTATCTGGTGTTCTGGCAGCCTATTTAAAGGAGCCAGATTTCATCAGAAGATGACTCAGCCCACACAAATGAATCCAATTATTAATTATTTAACTTATTAGAATCCAAGCTGGTTTTCAACTTAGTGAGGGTGGATGAATCTGTTCCATTATGTACAGAAATAGTACTATTTCCTGTACTCCCACGCGGTGCCGAATTGACCTTGGCTATGGAAAGTAAGGCTGTTTTTCTCCAGATGCAGGAAGTAATTTCTGCAGCCTTGCAACGCTAGGTGGCAGAAGTGGTCCTGATAAAGTTTGCAGAGCTGTCTGGAGGCACCTGTATCCTGCCTGCGGTGATGAGCTCTTTTAATTAAATAGTCACCCACACGCAGGAAGCCCACACAGGGTGTTCTGATTGAAAGAGACATATAATATACTCTTTCAGATGTCCACAGGGAATTGGCTTTTACCGTGTGGATGGCTTGGCCAGGGATGTTTTTTTGGGAGTCCTGCTTACTCATTTTAGTAATGGGGTGGAGTCATCTATTGCTCATCCATCAGTGGTGAGTATGGGAAGAAACGTAAAATCTGTATTTTTTTTTCTTTAAGCTTTTTTTATTTAAACATATAATGCAACCCCACCACCCTCTCACAACCCCTCTACCCCCCCCACCCCCCTGAGTTTGTTTTATGACATTAAGAGTCTCTTTTGGTTTGTCTCCCTCCCGATCCCATCTTGTTTCATTTTTTTCTTTTCCTACCACCTTAACCCCCACCCCCACTGCAACTCCACTTCCTCATATCAGGGAGATCATATGATAGTTGTCTTTCTCTGATTGACTTATTTTGCTAAGCATAATACACTCTAGTTTCATCCATGTCGTCACAAATGGTAAGATTTAATTTCTTTTGATGGCTGCATAGTATCCCAATGTATATATATACCACTCTTCTTTATAGATGAATGGATATTCATCTATAAAGAAATGTATATATATACATATATATATATTTATATATATATAAATGTATATATATACCACTCTTCTTTATAGATGAATGGATATTCATCTATTGATGGACATCTATGTTCTTTCCATAACTTGGCTATTGTGGACATTGCTGCTATAAACATTTGGGTACACATGCCCCTTTGGATCACTACGTTTGTATCTTTAGGGTAAATACCCTGTAATGCAATTGCTGGGTCATAAGGTAGCTCTATTTTCAATTTTTTGAGGAACCTCCATGCTGTTTTCCAGAGTGGTTGTACCAGCTTGCACTCCCACCAACAGTGTAGGAGGGTTCCCCTTTCTCCACATCCTTGCCAGCATCTGTCATTTCCTGACTTGTTCATTTTAGCCATTCTGACTGGTGTGACGTGGTATCTCATTGTGGTTTTGATTTGTATTTCCCTGATGCCCAGTGATGTGGAGCACTTTTTCAT